>CM034239.1:18325099-18563446 GCA_019916065.1 Vitellaria paradoxa | reverse complement strand
ACTGCTCCGCGGCTATCTAACGTGTCTCGTTGATATAATCTTCACAAAATTATATATGTTTGATTTTTAATTTAAATAAAATATATATAAAAAAATAACATATATCTTTTTAGTTTATCTATTAACTATGCTATTTGTTTAAAGTTATAATAAATTCATTTGAATTCCGAGTTACTAAGAGCAATAAAAAAAAAAAAAAACTTGGTAACGTTATCTTGAATAACATTAAAATTATGATCCGTCCAATTAAATTTCTCTTTCATTTTTACGAAATTCGCTTTGCATTACTATACACGAGTAATCTAACAACTTTGAAAAGCTCATTTACTAATTCAAAAGCTCATTTACTAATTCTTTTTTTTTTTAATTAGGTGTTTAAGTTGAAGAAATTTGTAAATTAATAAGCATGAATAAGTTTTGTATTAAATATTATTTATTCTTGAATAAATTTTTTATTAATTGAATTTTGTATTATTAGAAAAATAATTTCATCACAATCAAAAAGCTTTTTTTAATTCACAAAAATCCATAACGTATTATAACTAGAAATTATCCGTGCCTAAAGGTACAAAATATAATTTGACTAATAAAAAATTCAAATATAAATTTATAAAACAAATTTACATGAAAAATTGTAAAAATAACTC
Organism: Vitellaria paradoxa; assembly: GCA_019916065.1. Lineage (NCBI taxonomy): Eukaryota > Viridiplantae > Streptophyta > Magnoliopsida > Ericales > Sapotaceae > Vitellaria > Vitellaria paradoxa. Next base: position 18,562,799 of record CM034239.1, on the reverse strand, counting down.
GAAAAATAAAAAACACTAATAAAAAAATTAACAATAATGTAATTGATGTAGATATATTTGACTAAAATTAATTTATTGTTTGTTTTTGCTTAATTACCTCACTCTCAAATGTAAATAAAGATGCAAATTCAGCTTTCAAAGGTGTTGAGTAAGGAAAATCAAGACAAATCCCCCAAGTGCAAGGTTTCATTGTAGCACAATTAACTGGTGAGAACCAGGTCATATCCACAGGGATCTAGGGAGCAAAATCATGTTTGAATCAAATGGATTAAAGAGGCAAAACATGGCTCACATGAATGGTAAACAGAATTGAAAATCTGGTTTGGAATTTTTGATGGTTTTGGAAATGGGTTTTGAACTGAAAACTAAACTTAACTAAAACTTGATATTAAAAAGACGGGCAAGACAATTCCAATGCCTATCCAAATCAATCTCAAAATACCAAGAGTGAATAGATCATCAATTCTAGTTGCTCTAATGTTTGGAAAAAATTAATTTCAAATGATACAAGCCATGGATCAAACAAGTGATGTGCATAAACTATCATGAAAACTATAGAAGATCTAACTCTAGCAACTCCCATACATATTTGCAATAAGAGTTCTAAATTCAGCAACTTCTATGAACTCATTGATAGAATATGTAAACAAGTGTTAATCGGACATTGAACCATTGATTTCGAGAGTAACGAGATACAACTAAGATTGATAACCAAAGAACTCAAAATTAATCCATGAAGAACGGTATCTTGGAAATCATTGGACAGGACATTATCCTTGCCTTGGCCCAAGAAAAACTAGCCGATCATCTTAAGAAAATGAAGAACAGAAATGAAGAACAGAGACATGACCTTCAAAGTTGGAAAATGTAATTTTCTCTTTAACTCCAATTGAAATCTAATTACAAGAATGAAATTGTAATGTGCTGTAGAATTCAAATCTAATTACAATAAACTGAAAATAAAATCAGAATTGAAAACAAAAATTGCAGAAAATCTGAACCAGAAAATGAAGAAGGAAGATGAAGTTCCCTAGCTACTCTCTCTCTAAAAATTTGTCTATCTCCCCCGTATATCCCTTTTTTCATCTCTCGTGGGTGTGGGTCGTGTGATGCCATCATTCCCCAGTCTTTCTCTCTCCTCCAGATTGCATTCCCCGAATCTGTAAAATCACGTGGAATCTGTTTTCTGCCAACGGTCCTAGTATTCGAGTACTGCTTGGCTGTATTCGAATATGCATTTCCTCCAGAAATTCTCTGAACTCTTTTTGACAGCATTCGAATGCTTTGGCACTATATTCGAATGTTCTCCTCCAGAATTCAACTTGTTCAGCAACTGTATTCGAGTAAGTCAATCTCCACATTCGAATGGGATCTCTGCTGCAGAAATTTCCAGATTGCTGGATTTTCTTTTCTGGTATTAGATTCACCTGGAAATTCTTCTTCTGCTCCCATGACTTTACTCAACAAATCCATTTCAACAGATGTGCTTCAGCATCTCCTTCTTTGCATCCTTAATTTAGCTCAAATTGCTTCTCTTTATGGCACAATTCAACACATGTTCCATATTCTAAAGATGTGGATAAATTCTGCACAAAACACCTGTCTTATATCAATTATGTCATGTATAAAAGTGTATTTAAGTGAACAAATGTGTAACAACTCAAGCCCAATCACACCCCCCAACTTAGACATTGCTAGTCCCTAGCAATGCTTAAAGAAAGAAGGCTACCTTTAAAAACAATCAACATTTTCATGTTATGAAGTTGCACATCTGTGAAGGACACATCTAAAAATAGCATCTTCAATTCTAAATGGATAATAAGTCATAACCATGGAATGTTACTCAATACATCAAGCTAAGAAATTTAAGCTAACACTCCTAGAATCATGAAATTAGGTATGGTATGTGAAATTTGCTAAACACTTGATCCAAGCATGGAAATTCAGTTCTTAACCTGTTAACTCAACATAGATCTCCATAATCAAACTCTATCCTGAACTTTGAATCATATTACTTCCCAAAGCTTCAACTTCAAAATCTCACCTTGGAATTCACTCACAAGAAAATGAAGCACACAAGGTTCCCCTCAAGATGCCCCTTTTTGTAAAGAATAAATGTAAATCAAATTCTAAGAGGGTGCATCTACAAGTCAAAAACGTTCAATCCAATAAAGAAAAGGACTTGGCATAACTCCATGAAAGAATAGTGCAGTAAGGTTATTTTAGAATTTTCACTATACCCCCCAATTCCTAAATTTCACAATTGAATGATAATTCTTCCAAAGATCAATTAGGACTTGCTTTGGGTTGTAATGGGGCCATGAGGTTTGATGAGGTAGTTGAAAGGAGGATTAAGGAATTCAAAATGAATTGGAACACTGAAATCAGTTTCTTTTTTTTTTTTTTTTGGATGTCTATATATCTAAAAGTTGAAACTCATAATCGAAACAGAGTTTTCTGAATTTGGACATCACCATATCCTCTTATCATTCTTTTCCTTCCTTCCATCAATTTTTCTATCCTCACCCCAAAAATCCCAAAATGTTGTTCATTGCTCTTCCTTAATATTTTCAGTGTATTCCAATCTGTTAGGGAAGGCTAAAGAGCATTCATAATGGTTAAGGGATGATGTGGTAAGAATAAGAAGTATGAATGCTCTAATAAAGCTCAAACTTGGCTCCAAGGATGATGTTCATCAAAGAAAAGGAATTTTTTTTTAAGCTCAAAAGATAAGAAAAATGGCCTAATATCATTTCCTTGGTTTCATTTCATTCAACCATAAAAACTAAGAACCAAGAATCAAGTTCAATTCCTCTACAACTTCACAAACACCCAAAGCAAAGTATTGTAATTGGAGTTATTGAAGAAAATGAAGTAAAGAAATGTTTCAGCTTTTGATAAGCTCTAGAGTAATTGCATATCTCTCATAAACAAAGCTTAAAGGCTCAAAATCTCACTTCAGGTTTAAGTCTCCACTATGGCTGGGAAATAATGCAATCCATTGTTCAATCAAGAAACTCATTCATAAATGTCCATGTCTAAGTTGACAAGTTAAAAACTAACTCTATCCATACCAATTCAACCATTAAGCAAATTAAACATAACAACTAATTCAAATTCCAAACTGAAAACTCAAAATCCAGCAATCAGCATCAAGGTACATTCTAAGTTATAGCCTATCATGCATTTAAAACAAAAGAGCTCATCTCAACTAAACAGATCACAACACAACCCCAATGCTCAAAATGGATTTCCAACAAAAATATTCAAATTCAGAGTTCAAAGTCATTCAAATTCAAAATTAACAAAATCAGAAAATAAAACAAAAAAACTATTTTCTGAGGACAAAACATGGCTTTAAATTTTCCTAAAATTCATTAACAGATTCTAGCTTTATGGCTCAAGGACAGCAGGCTTCAATGATCTGGAGGTGTCATATAATCTTCAGGAGCAGCTGGTTCATGTAACCCTTCCAACATTTCAAGCATATTCGAATACCAACAGACCCCATTCGAATACAGTCTCCCATCCAGCAATCCAGTAACTGACCAAAATCTGTGATGAATTCTCAGAGAAATTTAAGCCATGTTTCTGCATATTTTTCTTTTTTTTTTTTTTTAGAAAACTTTGACAAAATTAAATTTGAAAAATCCTGTTGAATTGTTAGCCCACAATTTAATCCAAAAATACATCAATACAACCAATTACAATATAAGCTGTAACAGGTATTCGAATACCACAGCCCATATTCGAATAGGTTGCATCAGAAAATCCCAAACAGTAATTCCAGTGTTCAAATCTGCTAACAATCCCATAGAAATGCTCAAACCTTATTTTGTCACCTGAGTTAAGTTTATTCACACTAATAACAGCTAAACTCAAAAGAAGAACAAAAAGAACAACTTAAAAAGAAAAAATCAAAGAAAATTTAGAAAATTTTTTTTAGAAAATTCTCGCATTTTAGCTAAATTAAACACACTACTCAAATTTCAATTCATCAAGTATAACAAGTAGATCAGCAATTTCATTCAGCATATTCCAATCAACACCAATGCATAAGACCAAGAAAAGAACTCAAACTATTTCCCCCCCAACTAGAAACAAGCATTGTCCTCAATGCACAAACAAGTCAAACAATTTGGAATAAAGTGCAAAGGGAAAGAGGTACCTGCTGAGTTTAAGGTTAACATGTTTGAGTGATGTAGACCAGCTGAAACTCCAAGGTATTACCAAAACAGTTGCTCCCCCCAACTTGTTCAATGCAATATTCTCAAAGAAAATGCAAATCAATAAACCAAAATAATGCAAAATGGGTTGAGTGTAATTAAGGATCAGTGAGGTTCTGCCAAGCATCACAAACAACAAAGATGCAGGAGATCAGTAAATATGCAAGATGGGTTGCTGTTCACAGATGAGATTTTGTGCTCAGATGGCCTATTCAAATGACTGTTCAGCTATTCGAATGAGATGAATTTCTCATCTGATTTGGACTTATAGCAGTACCAGATTTGATCAGTTTTTTGCACCTGCTGATGTGACTTGATCCTTAATGAAGCATGCTCAATTGAAATCCTTTGGCTGCATTCTGAAACACTTTGAAAGCATGTGCTACCCAATTTGGTTAATGCATTATACTCCCAAAACAAATCAAGCAAATGCATTTATTCCATTTGACTCTCAAGTAGTTCCACCACAAGTGATGTTGCTACCGCAAATAGCACATGTCAGTTCCAACCTTTGAAAATTCAGATATCAGTAAAACACAAAGCAGAAATTCTCAATTCTTCATGAAACTTGCTGAAACCAATGTGTTAAAACTTGCAAACTGAAATTTTTTTTTTTTTAGATGAAAGAAAGAAAATTACAAAAACCAAAGAAAACAGAAAATCAAAAGCATAACAGAACCTACACTATTATGATACAAAGTCAGAATCCTTTCTTCATTCAAACAGAATTTGGGGGATCTTCAAGATCCCAACTCTCTACTTCAGCAACAAAATTCTCATGATACTCTTTCAATCTCTGTCCATTCACTCTAAAAACATTCTTGGAGGTTGGATTTTGAATGTCAACAGCCCCAAACTCAGTGATGTTCTGAATCACATATGGACCACTCCATCTTGACTTCAACTTCCCGGGAAACAAGTGTAACCTTGAGTCATACAACAAAACCTTTTGACCCACAAACAACTCTCTTTTGAGGATATGTGTATCATGCCATTTCTTCACTCTATCCTTGGTGATCTTAGCATTCTCATATGCATCATTCCTAATCTCCTCAAGCTCATTTAGTTGCAATTTCCTCTGACAACCAGATTCAGTGATGTTTTCATTGAAGTATTTCACTGCCCAATAGGCCTTGTGTTCAAGTTCCACAGGAAGATGACAAGCTTTTCCATACACTAACCTATAAGGAGACATGCCTAGGATAGTCTTGTAGGCAGTCCTATAAGCCCAAAGTGCATCAACCAATTTCAAAGACCAATCTTTCCTTGTGGGATTCACTGTTTTTTCAATGATTCTCTTGATCTCTCTATTGGCCAACTCGCTTGTCCACTTGTTTGGGGATGATATGATGTTCCAACCTTATGCACAACCCCATACTTCCTCATCAATAGGCCAACATATCTATTGCAAAAATGTGTTCCCCTATCACTTATCATGGCCTTTGGCATTCCAAATCTTGAAAACACATTTTCCTTCAAAAATTTTATCACTACCTTGTGGTCATTGGTCCTAGTTGGTATGGCCTCTACCCACTTTGAAACATAATCCACTGCCACTAAGATATACTCATTGCCAAATGAATTCACAAATGGTCCCATAAAATCCATACCCCAACAATCAAAGATATCAAGCACATAAATGGGGTGAAGTGGCATCATGTTTCTCCTAGTGATCTTACCAAGCCTTTGACACCTATCACAAGCAACACAAAAGGCATGCACATCCCTAAACATGGTAGGCCAAAATAATCCACTCTGTAAAATCTTTGCCACTGTCTTCCTAGCTGAAAAATGACCTCCACATGCAAGAGTATGACAAAAACTAATGACACTCTGGGCTTCACTCTCGGGTATGCATCTCCTTATGACTGATCTGAGCAATACTTAAACAGATATGGATCATCCCAGAAAAAGTGCCTCACATTCCTGAAAAACTTTTTCTTATCTAACATGGTCCAATGAGAAGGCACCACACCTGAAACCAAATAATTGGCTATGTCTGCAAACCATGGTGTCTCTGAGGAATCTAAATGGAACAACTGCTCATCAGGGAAAGTCTCATTAATAGGTGACTCAAAAGCTGCTAAGTCCTGATGTGGAAGTCTAGAAAGATGGTCAGCAACTACATTTTCAACTCCCTTTTATCTTTAATCTCTAAATCAAATTCTTGCAGCAAAAGAATCCACCTAATGAGTCTTGGCTTGGCATCAGATTTGGTCAAAAGATACTTAAGTGCTGCATGATCAGTAAACACAATGACATGAGATCCCACAAGATATGATCTAAACTTATCCAATGCATATACTACTGCTAGCAACTCCTTCTCAGTAGTTGTGTAGTTCTTTTGTGCATCACTAAGGGATTTGCTAGCATAGTATAGCACATGTGACTTCCTCTCTCCTCTGACCTAGGACTGCACCAATGGCACTATCACTAGCATCACACATGATCTCAAAAGGTAGAGTCCAATCTGGTGTCTGCATAATGGGGCTGAAGTGAGCAAGTCCTTAAGTCTATCAAATGAAGCCTGACATCTGATGTCCAATCAAAAGGAACATCCTGGCCTAGGAGATTGCACAAAGGTCTAGAAATGGCACTGAATGATGCAATGAACCTCCTATAGAAACCTGCATGTCCTAAAAATGATCTGACATCCTTGACACATCTAGGGGTAGGAAGTTTTTGAATAATCTCACTTTTGCTCTATCTACTTCTATCCCCCTAGAAGACACTATGTGACCAAGAACTATCCCCTGAGTTACCATAAAATGGCATTTCTCCCAATTCAACACCAAGTTTTTCTCTTCACATCTTGCCAAAACTTTCTCTAAATTCCCCAAGCACAAATCAAAGTCACTCCCATAGACTGAAAAGTCATCCATGAACACTTCAAGAAATTTCTCCACAAAGTCACTAAACAAACTAATCATGCACCTCTGAAAAGTAGCAGGAGCATTGCAAAGGCCAAAAGGCATGCGCCTATATGCAAAAGTACCAAATGGGCAAGTAAATGTGGTCTTCTCCTGATCATCCAATGCAATTTCAATTTGATTGTACCCTGAGTATCCATCCAAGAAACAATAGAATGCCTGTCCTGCCACTCTTTCCAATACCTGATCTAGGAATGGAAGAGGGAAATGATCCTTCCTTGTGACTGCATTTAACTTCCTATAATCTATGCACATGCGCCATCCTGTTTGGATGCGCATTGGAACTAGCTCATCTTGTTCATTTTTCACCACAGTCACTCCGGATTTCTTGGGCACTACTTGAGTTGGACTAACCCATTTAGAGTCTGAGATAGGATAGATAATTCCAGCATCCAATAGCTTAATTACCTCTCCCCTAACCACTTCTTTCATGTTTGGGTTTAGTCTCCTTTGCATCTGCCTAATGGGTTTGGCATCCTCCTCCAAAAATCCTATGGGTACAAATCAGGGCTATTCCTTGCAACTGCTATAATCCAGCCCAAGCTCTTTATGTTTTCAAGACATCCAAGCTTTCTTTCCTGGTCCAGACTCAGCTGAGAAGAAATAACAGCTGGATAGGACTCTCCCTCACCCAAAACACATATTCAAGTCATTTGGTAGAGGTTTTCTCTCAGGTACAGGTGGCTTTTCAAAGGATGATTCTGTTTTGACTGTGGGCAGCTCTAAGGACTCAAAAGTGGGCCTCCACTGGTTCATTGACATCATGATTTTTCATTTCCTCAATTCTCCTACCAACATTTTCCAAGTCACAATCATCTAGGAAATCTACTTGGTCACTGTTCACTAAAGCTCTCTCCAGTGGGTCATCTAAGTACTCTCTATCAAAGTGCTCTTGTATGACTATTTGAATCAAATCCACTTCTTCTATCTCCTCATGGTCACTTGGCTGTTTGGTCACATTAAAGATGTTCTTTTCAATTGTCATGTTACCAAAAGACAACTTAATGACTCCAGTCCTACAATTTATCAAAGCATTAGAAGTGGCCAAAAATGGTCGTCCTAGAATGACTGGGACAGCTGGTTGTGGACCTTGAATTGGTTGGGTATCAAGCACTATGAAGTCTACTGGGAAGACAAAATGCTCCACTTGAATTAGGACATCCTCCACAATACCTCTAGGGACTTTGACTGACCTATCTGCTAATTGAAGTGTCACCCTAGTAGGTCTAAGCTCACCTAATCCAAGTTGTTGGTACACAGAAAATGGCAAAAGATTAACACTTGCTCCCAAATCCAACAAAGCTCTATCTACCCTCTTTTCCCCAATGATGCATGCAATTGTAGGACACCCTGGATCTTTATATTTTGGAGGGGTTTTAATTGCAAAATTGAACTCACTTGTTCAGTTAAAAATGCTCTCTTTGACATTCATTCTCCTTTTGACATGCACAAATCTTTCAAAAATTTCCATAAGATGGATTTTGTTTATGCATCAAGCAAAGGAATGTTTATTCTGACTTGTTTGAAAAGTCATAAATTTCAGAATTCAGATTTTCTTTCTTTCCTTTGTTCAACCTTTGAGGAAAAGGATTTTTGGAATGAAATCAGGGCTGTCCAGCTGGTTTTCTTTTGAAATCTTCTCTTTTCCAGAAATTTTTCACTCTTTCCAGCTGGTTTTTATCAAAATCCTTGGTTTTATTTTCAGAAAACTCAAGCATTCTCAGAATTTACCTGATCTTGCTTCTGAATTTTGCTATTCTGCTCAAAATTGTTCAGCTGCTGTTTCTGTGTAGCTTTTCCTATGCTGTCCAATTTTGTTTCTGTTCATTTTCTGTCCTGTTGTGCAGATTTTGTTCAATTTGTTGCTGTTCCTCAATTTCTGTCTACTGTGCAGCTGCTGTTTTTGTTCTTTTAGCAGCTGCTTTTGCTGCAATTCAGCTTCTGTTTTGGTGAGCAGCTGTTGTTCAATTGCTTTGTTGCTGCTGCTGCTGTTGTGCTGAATTTCTTCCCATCTTCCATCATATTTGCTCATTTCCTCTCAATTGGAATATAATCTGGTTTCAAGATCTGTTTCCCACTTCTCAATGTTGAAATAGCTTGCACATGTTCCAAATTCTCATTTGCACTTGAAGAAGATGATTCACTGAAGTGCACTTGCCCAGTGGGATTTGGTTTGGGCTGAGATGGAAGCTTTCCTGTTTCTCTCAAAGTTAAGGCTTGAGTGAGTTTTGACAATTGACTCCGAATGTCTTCCATAGCCCTATTAGTTTGATCTTGGAACTTTGAATTTTGGTTGTTGTTCCAATTTGCCTTGCATGAATTGTTGCAAGGTATCTCCAATGACTTTTTGTGTGGCTGGTAAGTTGTGTTTGTGAGGTTGATAAGGTGGGAATGAAATGATTGAGTGGATGTGATTGAGGTGGAAAAGGTTGTTGAGGTTGCTGCTGCTGCTGGTGTTGTGCCTCAGCTCTCCAGATGTATTCGAATGGCCTCTATATCCAGCATTGTAAGCATTCGAATATGGCTGATTTCCTGAAGCAAATTGTTTACCCCTGGTTTGAGTTGTAATTTCTTGCAGCTGGTGGGGGATTCACTTGACCATAAAGAACTTCTTAAAAGCTGGAGTGCGGGACAATCATCTGTCTTGTGATCCGAGGTTTCACACAACACACAGTTAACTTCCTTTTTCTTCAATCCTTGCTTCTCTTGCTCCATCAACTCCACTTTCTTTGACAATGCAGCCAATCGAGCACCAAGATCATCAGTGTCACTGAGATGAAACTTTCCTCTTGCACCTATGCTGTCAGAAAACTCAGAAAATGGAGAAACTACCTCCCATTGTTTAGTATTTTCAGCCAATGAATCAAAGAAATGCAAGGCTTCTTCAGCTGTCTTATCATAGAACTCACCATTGCACATTGTTGCAACCAGCATTTTCAAGTTTGGAGTTAATGCATTATGAAAGAAGTTAACAATTCTCCAAGACTCAAACCCATGATGTGGACATGCTTGCAACAATTCTCTAAACCTATCCCATGCATGTGCAAATGTTTCATTAGGCTTGCATACAAAATTCATGATTTGTTGTTGAAGTATCACTGTCCTATTGGCTGGAAAATACTTCTTCAAAAACTTTGTTTGCATGTCCCTCCAAGTTCCAATTGATCTAGGCTCCAATGAGTTCAACCACATCTTTGCTTTATCTTTCAATGAAAATGGAAACAACTTAAGCCTAACCATGTCCTCATTTGTATTCCTATCCATGCAAGTCCCACAAACATCCTCAAATTCTTTCATATGCATGTAAGGATTTTCAGAATCCATTCCATGAAAGGTTGGCAAAAGCTGAATTGTTCCGTTTTTTAAAATTGAAATTATGATGGCCAATGGGAAGAACAATGCATGAGGGAGTTGTTTGCCTAGCTGGATGAAGATATTCCCTAAGAGGTCTAAGAAGATTTTGATTGATTTCATCATTCTCTCCAAGTTCACTTCCTTCCGGTAAAACAGGTGGTGGTGGATCCATGTGCACAGATGATTCAGATGATGTGTAAGATGTAGCAAGTTCAATTAATTCAGCTAGAGATGATGGTGAATGCAAATCAGAATTTTCTCCAATAATTCGACCAGACCTTAACAACATGCACAAAAATTCAGCTTCAAAATGACACCCACACAACCTTAAAACTTCACAACTAAATCACCAATTCACAAAGAAAATCAGAGCTCTTCCTAACAACTTGCAGCAGAATGTACAGCAACTCCATGCAAATTTTCAGCAAGTCAAACAATAATTCAAAGGTGAATTTCAGCCAATGAAATCAGATTTTTCAGAGACAAGATGCAGCAATTCGAATATTAGATGCAACAGATTCGAATCAGAAATTCAGAAAACAGATTGCAGACATCAGATTCAGCAACTTGGTTCAAAACTTAGCAGCAAAACAGATCAGAATTTCAGAGACAAACTCAGGCATTCAATATCACATGCAGCAGATTTGAATATCAAACTTCCAGCAATCAAATTTCAGCAAGAAAAAACAACTCAGAAATTTAGATATTCAAAACAAAATACAGCACTAACTCAGATTTTTTTTTTCGAAATCAGAAACTACAATTTAAACACTAAAACTAAAAACAAAACCTATAAAAATGAAACTAAGGTGGAAATGAGAATGGAACAAAATTACCCAATGCCTTGAGTAGCTTTGTCGTTGAAGATGGTGGTGAGTAATGTTGCCAATCCTTGCTCCAAGAGTTCAAAACACCATTGCTTGTCAAAGATCCCCGGCAACGGCGCCAAAATTGTGCTTGTTTTTGCTTAATTACCTCACTCTCAAATGTAAATAAAGATGCAAATTCAGCTTTCAAAGGTGTTGAGTAAGGAAAATCAAGACAAACTCCCCCAAGTGCAAGGTTTCATTGTAGCACAATTAACTGGTGAGAACCAGGTCATATCCACAGGGATCTAGGGAGCAAAATCATGTTTGAATCAAATGGATTAAAGAGGCAAAACATGGCTCACATGAATGGTAAACAGAATTGAAAATCTGGTTTGGAATTTTTGATGGTTTTGGAAATGGGTTTTGAAATGAAAACTAAACTTAACTAAAACTTGATATTAAAAAGATGGGCAAGACAATTCCAATGCCTATCCAAATCAATCTCAAAATACCAAGAGTGAATAGATCATCAATTAGTTGCTCTAATGTTTGGAGAAAATTAATTTCAAATGATACAAGCCATGGATCAAACAAGTGATGTGCATAAGCTATCATGAAAACTATAGAAGATCTAACTCTAGCAACTCCCATACATATTTGCAATAAGAGTTCTGAATTCAGCAACTTCTATGAACTCATTGATAGAATATGTAAACAAGTGTTAATCGGACATTGAACCATTGATTTCGAGAGTAACGGATACAACTAAGATTGATAACCAAAGAACTCAAAATTAATCCATGAAGAACGGCATCTTGGAAATCATTGGACAGGACATTATCCTTGCCTTGGCCCAAGAAAAACTAGCCGATCATCTTAAGAAAATGAAGAACAGAAATGAAGAACAGAGACATGACCTTCAAAGCTGAAAATGTAATTTTCTCTTTAACTCCAATTGAAATCTAATTACAAGAATGAAATTGTAATGTGCTGTAGAATTCAAATCTAATTACAATAAACTGAAAATAAAAATCAGAATTGAAAACAAAAATTGCAGAAAATCTGAATCAGAAAATGAAGAAGGAAGAAGATGAAGTTCCCTAGCTACTCTCTCTCTAAAAATTGTCTATCTCCTCCCGTATATCCCCTTTTTTCATCTCTCGTGGGTGTGGTCGTGTGATGCCATCATTCCCCAGTCTTTCTCTCTCCTCCAGATTGCATTCCCCCAATCTGTAAAATCACGTGGAATCTGTTTTCTGCCAACGATCCTAGTATTCGAATACTGCTTGGCTGTATTCGAATATGCATTTCCTCCAGAAATTCTCTGAACTCTTTTTGACAGCATTCGAATGCTTTGGCACTATATTTGAATGTTCTCCTCTTCCAGAATTCAACTTGTTCAGCAACTGTATTCGAGTAAGTCAATCTCCACATTCGAATGGGATCTCTGCTGCAGAAATTTCCAGATTGTTGGATTTTCTTTTCTGGTATTAGATTCACCTGGAAATTCTTCTTCTGCTCCCATGACTTTACTCAACAAATCCATTTCAACAAATGTGCTTCAGCATCTCCTTCTTTGCATCCTTAATTTAGCTTAAATTGCTTCTCTTTATGGCACAATTCAACACATGTTCCATATTCTAAAGATGTGGATAAATTCTGCACAAAACACCTGTCTTATATCAATTATGTCATGTATAAAAGTGTATTTAAGTGAACAAATGTGTAACAACTCAAGCCCAATCATTTATAAAAAAATCTAAAAGATGAAAACTACTAAATAAAAAAAAAATGAAATGCAAATGGATCGAATGACACTAACAGTTAAAATAATAAAAGAGATAAATTTAATAGAGTAAATAATTTAGATAGTGTTTGAAAGTTGGTGTAAAAATGACTCGTGACAAAATTTGATTTAAAAATTAAATAAAATTATTAAAATCAATAACCGTTAGGCGAGTTGATGAAGTGTAAAAACTAAAAATAAAATTTATTCACAGTCTCTAAAATTAAATTCTATTTTTTTATTAGGGTTTAGCCTTCCAAATACCTCTGTGCATGTTCGGCTAATCAAACTTTTTTTTTTTTTTTTTTTTGGGTTGGGTCTTGGTTTCAGGACGACGGTGGTAATGTGGTTGGGTGGGCTCATTGGGAACCTATGGAGTGTTTGGTTGATCAAAAAGTACAGTAAAAATATAAAAATTTAATGTAAAAGTGATATATAATAAATTTAATTAGAAGAAAGTATAAAAATTTATAAAAATTTATAAATTTTGAATAATTTTGATTAACCAAACACTCCTCCAATACCACCAACCAGAGAAACACTACAGTACGTTACATATTTATGCCTCTCTCTCCCCAGCTCTATGCTATAAATTTAATCTCAGCCCCAATTTGGCACCACAAAAAATTATCAAAATTCACTAATTTTAACAATTTTTTATACTTTTCTTCAATCAAAATTTTTCATATTTCACATTTATGTCACATTTTTTATTTTTTATTATACTTTTTTGTCCCATTTTTGTCAACTAAACACCCTCCTTCGTTTTTGCGTTTGAAAATTTAGACAGTTTTTTTTTTTTTTTTATAAACCAAAACCCTCATTACATATTCAATGAATAAATCGAAAAAATGAATTATTATAAACCAAAACCCAATATTATAATTGATTTATTATAATTATTAACAAATTACATATTTAATGAATAAATAAAAAAAATGCTCGTTACTCAAATCCCACTCCAATCAAAAGTCAAATATGTTTGATTTAAAAAAAAAAAAAAACTACCTAAATGCTGCCCGAACTAATCGAAAACTGTAAATTTAGACAGTTTATGACTTTATTTGGAACTAAACAAAATAAAATAAAATTTTATAAATTTTTATAAATACAAATTACGAAATAGTAAAATTTAAATTTTTCACTCATTATATAAATTACGAGATATTACTTTTATAATTTTATTTTATTTTATATATTTTTAGACAATTCCAAACGGCCCCTATATTTTGAAACTCCAATTTGTAATAATTGGTACCCAGTCCCCCAAACCCCCACCCACCCCACCCTCCTGAATTATCTACATCACAGTACGTACATACTTACACCTCTCTCTCTGTCTCTCTCCAGCTCTTTCTCTGTAAATTTAATCTCAGCTGTTTCTGCGTCTGTAAATTTAATCTTCTTCGTTGATGACTGGTCCTATTTTGAAACACCGGTCGGATTTGTAAGACTAGCATTTGCTTAGGCCAAAGGCACGCAAATGAATCTCAGTTATTGGTAAAATCAAACAAAAATTCAATCGTTGATGTAATATATATATATATATATATGTCAAATCAATTGATTTAATTTGTTATGATGTGTTTAATTAGTCAAAATTATTTAAAACTTACTAATTTTTATTAATTTTTTACTTTTTTCAATCAAATTTTACTATATATTACTTTTATATCAAATCTTTCTCCTTTTTATTGTATTATTTGGCCAAAGTTTTGTCATCCAAATGCTCCCTATATAAATTTACAAAAAATTGCTTATACCTAAAAGACACAGAAATATAATTTATTATGCAAATAGTTCAAATTTAAATTTATAAAGTAAACATATATGAAAAATTATAAAAATAATCTGTAAAAATAAAATTACTAATTAAAAGATATTAAAGTAATGACAGAAAAGACAATTAAAGTGAAAAGAAAAATAAAAATAATTCTGGCCATTGAACAAATTTAGCAGTTGAAAATATTTCAAATTCAAAATTTTCAATAAATCTAAAGAATGTAAAAGTGTATGTATTTAAAATTGAAATTGTAAGTTAAAAAAAAAAAAACCTTTGAAAAGGCATAAAATATAATTTGGCGTGTAAGGGAGCAGTTGGATTCAAAAAAACTTAAAAAACTTTAGAAGTTTCCCCTTTTTTCAAACTCCAATAAGTTAAACTTTAAAAAAAAAAATCTGTCAAAATCTGTTCCAACTTTTAAAAAAATCAGTCAAAAAATCTATTGCAACTTTTAAGGGGGTGTTTGGAAGTTCAAAAAAACTCAACTTTCGAGGTTGATGTGATGTAAAAATGATAGGTGGTAAATTTTGATTGGAGGAATTTGAAAACTTTTAAAGTTTTTTTGAGTTTTTTTTTGCTTCCAAACGGGCTCTAAATCTCAAAAAATCTTTAAAAAATCTATAAAAATTACGCTGATATTTGTACCAAAAATTTTCATAAAACTCTAGAAATTTTCAAATTTTCAACTAAAATTTTATTACGTGTCACATTTATACATTTCTTAACGACTTTATGTCAAATTAAATACAAACATTTAACTATCTTTTTAAAATAATTTTTTATATTCCAAATTTAAAAAAAAATAATTTTCTTAATTTTTAATTTTTAATTTCAAAACATCATTTCAAAATTTACATTTTAAAATTTCAAATTCACACAAACTCATCAGCCCACATGCAAAGCCACACACACACAAACCCATCAACCCCACCCCTCCCCCTTCCTCGAAAAAAACCTTCCCCTAACCCAAGCTAGGTAGGATAACTATCCCATCACATTTCCTCACTTATTATATAGAATGAAAACTGCTTATACTTCAAGCCACAGAAATATAATTTAATATGTAAATAGTTCAAATTTGAATCTATAAAGTAACCTACATGAAAAACTATAAAAATAACTTGTAAAAATAAAAATTACTAATTAAAAGATACTAAAGTAATGACAGAAAAGACAACCGAAATGGAAAGAAAAATAAAAATAGTTCTAGCTATTGAGAAAATTCAACGGTTGAAAATATACTAAATTTAAAATTTTTAGTAAATTCAAATAGTGTAAAAGTGTATATATTTAAAATTAAAATTATAAAAAAAATCATTGAAAAAGTATAAAAATATAATTTGGCATGTAGGGAGACATTTGAACTCAAAAAAACTCAAAAAGCATTAAAAGTTTCCACCTTTTTTCAAACTCCAAGAAAATTGAACTTTTTAAAAAATCTATCAAAATTCGTTCCAACTTTTAAAAAAATCCATCAAAAAATCCATTCCAACTTTTAAAACTAAAAAACTCTGTTAAAAATCTTTAAAAAGTTGGACTGATATTTGTACCAAAAAATTATATAAAACTCTAAAAATTTTCAAAATTCTCAACTAAAATCTTACCACATGTTATTTTTATACATCTCTTAACAACTTTATATCAAATCAAATACAAAATTCAATTATCATTTCAAAATAATTTTTACACTCTAAATTTCAAAAGAATTTACTTTTCTTAAATTTTAATTTTTAATTTTCGATTTCAAAACATCGTTTCAAAATTTATATTTTAAATTTTCAAATCCACACAAACCCATAAACCCACACGCAAACCCACATGCACACATAAACACACACAAACTAATCAGCCCTAGCCTCCAGCATTCCCCCAACTCGAGCCACATATGACAATTGTCCCGTTAAGTTTATTCGCTTATTGTATAGATATAATTCAAAGATAATTTAAATACAACAAAATTATATGTGTGTACTATTAATGATGATGAAATTTCGTGGTCCTCAATTTGAGTTCCTTAATGGTTGATTCGACAAAATAGAGTAACCTGTTCACCTAAAACACCACTGTGGTGCCTACCAAAGATTCTTCGATTCGACAATCAAGTCAATGAAAGTCAAAACATATTTTAACAGAGTAACGTCAGGGTGAGTATTTATTCCCCCATTTATAGGAATATCCTACAAAATTTTAAAGACAGAAACAAGTTAGGATTCCTTCCTGATTTACTGTGATTTCCATATTCAGATAAGGAAAACGCGAGATTTGTATCAACTCTAGGATTTTTTATCTAAATTGATGATTTCGAATTTGCAATTATCAAATGAATTCTAGGATCCTAATCTCGGAGATCTCAATCATGTGCCCGAGTCCAGCTCAGCACCTAATAGTCCAGCTATGGAGATCGGCCTAGGCTAGTCTAACCTACATAGCTTGACAAGTCGCTGGGAAGGTCAACTCAGCCTCCTTTGAGGACTTCCCTAGCATTGAGGGCATTTTCATCATTTTCGCAAGACTCGAAAATCTTCCTTATAAGTTGCCCCATATTCTCTAGGTCTTCTAGCAGACCCGGGGGAATCTTACGATTGAGCCATCTTTGAGCCACGCACGTATTTAATATGCATTGGTCGTATTTATTTTTTTCACACGTAGTGCAATCATCCCCTTTTACCTCATTGCCACACATTCATCTTGTATTCATTCTTTATGTATTTGACAGTTGAGTCCATTGATATTCACCGCATGGCTTCATCTGGGCCGTATGTTTCAAAATTACTTTTTATTAATTCATGCTTTCTCTTTCTTCCTTCGATTTTCCCACTTTGATCTCTCTCGCCATTTTCGTCATTCTCGAGCATCGACTTCCAAGGTTCTTACCTTTGATTTTCTTGGTACGCTTTTCTTCTTGCACTGTTCTACTTCTCGTTTTCTTCACTTTGTGATTCTCTTTTCATGCATTGGTTCCTCACCTATAGTTTGTGGTATTATCAAAAAGAGAGTAAACTCCCCAACCTCGTAAGATTTTTAGGAGACCTCATTTTTCATTAGTTTATTTGGCCTGTCTTGACTTTGAGTACTATAGTTATAGACTACAAACCTTAACTTCCCCTGAAAATATGACTTCTTGTCGAAGATTAATCCTTATTGAAGACAAGGAGGAGTCCTCCTCTGATAACCTTCCTCAAACCATAGCTAACGTCGCATACCTCTCTTCTACTCATGGTCCTGAACATTCCGTTGGTGATCTTAGCTCTGACCACAGTGAGATGTCAACATCTAGAGCTAAATCTTGACCTTGATTGCATTGGGATTCATTTCGTGATCAACAAGGCTAAGCTCAAGAAGATTTTGAAGGCTTTCCAGCCTCTCAAGCATCTCTCATATCGATGGCCAGCTCCCAATGACTTAGCCTATTCTCCTTTGATGCCTGAGGTCATGACTGTCTACGAAACTGCCCTATCCAGCAGATTTCAGTTCCCGCTAGTGCGCCCTCTCAGGGACGTGTTGGCTAGGCTCAGCCTAAACGCAACCAAGCTCATGCCAAGCAGCTAGAAGATTTGTTTGACTGCGCTGTTATCTAGAAGGCCACCACAAACGAATATCTCACGGCAGACGAATTTCTATACTGCTACCAGGTAGTCGAAGCAAGTTGAGGTTGGTATTATTTTTCTGCCTGGGCGAAGGAGTTTAATCTAGTAGAAGGTTACCCTTCCTCGTTTACGTACTGGAAAGAGAATTTCTTATCTATGTATGGGGACAGTTGGGAATTCTGTCCATAGGAGACCAAGGAAGACAAATCAATTAGCTACCTCCTTGCTTGGGGTCAATCCAGCAAAAAGGTAATGCTAATTTTTTGAGCTAATGTTCAGCTTGATTATATTCTTTCTTTCCTTTAGTTGGCATTATCCTAATCTCGTGTCACTACCTTGTCTAGCCAAAGCTCAACCCCAAGTGTCTGACGCTCAACTCAGAAGGATTCTTTTCACCAAACCTATCTCAACCACCACTATAGCTTTCTGGTGATGGTGGAGAGTTTAGCCGAGCATAAGTTTGGTCCTGAGCTGAGCTTAGAAGCTTTAGAGATCGAATAGGAGAGGAGTGAGTTCTTTATAGTTTTAACATTTTGTTATCTTTCAAAATGCTAACCGTTTTCCCCTCATAACTGTAGACTCTGACATTGCTGCCGTCAACTTCTCCTGATCCAACGAAGAGATGAAATTCAACAAAAAAAAATACAAAGCATCGAGCAGGAGGCCCACTGGATCAGACCCCAAGTCCACCAAGAGGATCAAAATGGTCAGCTTGGGCCTTCCAAAGGAAGTGCCCCTGACACTAAGAGCAAAAATGGCCATCTCGTCTTCACCCTACTGTAGGAGGGCACACAAGACGTTCCTCCACTAGCTCGGTCACTCCCAAGCAAGGAGCCCCCCTTTCTCCAACCATTCCACTCATTCAACTAGAGGTCAAAGCAACTACTGGATCATCTTAATATGCAAACATTGCTAACGACTTCACGCTAGCTGTTAAAAGAATGAAGGGTATCATCATTCCAGCTGACTTGGCCCGATCAAGGGACATCTCGTTGACCTGATTAGCTAAAAATATTGCTCATAACCTTGCTCAGGTATAGTTCTCTTTCTCCTCTCTCTTTTTTTTTTTTAGCTCTCCTCTTTATTCTAATTTTTAATTTGCATTTTCAGGTCATGCTCTATTCAACCGAGCTCAGAACTTGGTACCTTAAGATGAACCGCGACTTTCTCTAGGAACCGAAGAAAAATGAGCATCCACTTGCTTGAATTTCTCCGTTGAAAAAGAAACTGGAGAAGGCTCGTGCTGAGGCTCAAGTTGCCATCACCGATCGGATTTAGGCCATCGCAGCCAGGGACGAGGCCCTTAGGAATTTAAGTAGCCTCTCTTTCACCTTGATTGCCAAGACGAGCCTGAAAGATCTAGCTAATCAAAGGGCTAAAAACTTAGCCAATCAACTAGTGGCTCTCTGAAGCCATGTCGATGAGCAGAAAGCTAAAGCCATTGAAGAGTTCAAAGGGAGAGACGACACTCAAGACTAGCTAGCGAAGGCCTTTTAAGATGGATTTGAGGATGCTAAAAATAAAGTCCTCAAGCTTCACCCTGCCTTGACCTTCCTAAGGTTATTTTTATCGGTGAAGCAGCTACTTCCCTAACCGCTGAGAAGGGAAAAAAGGATTAAGGCACAAAGACTATCTCCCAATCAAGCCAGGATAGCGGTGCCTAAGAAATTTTTTTTTTTGAAGTTTTTGCTTTTGGAATGTATTATGTATTTTTGGACTGGCCTTCGAGCCCTTAATTGTACTGCAACTATTTTCATATGAAGTGGCTTTATTTACTTTCATTTTCATTTCATCTCACTGCATATATATATATATATAATTTTACATTGTTGTTTCTTTCTTCTTTCGTGTAATGTGCATCCATAAGAATGAATTAAATTACCTAAGCTTGGTTATAGTTCTGCCATTCCTTTAAGCCTCTTGGGTTAACAAGGACGTTGCAAACTACTTTTAATCAATCAGCTATTCATTAGATTATTTAGTTGAATGGTCTCTTTTGAATTTCGGTCAACATCCTTTTTGTTAACTTATTAGTTTAGGCACCTTTCAACCTCGGTCAGCCGTCCTTCGTTCGATCGTGTTGTTTATTTGCCACTTAGGTAATCTTTGGCTTAACTGGTAGTTTTCCTCCATCGATCGGCAGCTCTTAGACCAACCGAGTTATTGATCTATCCCCTAGACTCTTAGCTTACAGTGTACCCCCATCAATCGATTAGCTATCAATCTTTCCCTTAGGCTCTTAGCCTAGCAGGCAGTTATTGATTAATCGGCTCCCGAACCATTTTCAGTGTAGACCTATCATACCAGGGGGGACAATAATATATGTCAAAATACTATCTGAGAAAGACTTTATTAAATTCTCCAAAAATAATAAATTCAATTTAAGAAAGAAAGGTTCACAATTGTTGAAGTGTAATAAAATTTCAAATGCTCCCCCTGCCATGGGTGAGGTAACATCCGTCCATCGCACTCTTAAGCCAATAAGTCCCATTTCTTGTGTAAGAAGCAACTACATAAGGACCCTCCCAATTTAGCTTGAACTTTCCTTCTCAAGTATCTCTTATTGACTGATTACCCTCTTGATCACTAAGTCTCCAATCCTGAGGTCTCTCGGTCTAACCCTTCTACCGTGGTATTGCTTTATCTTTTGCTGGTAGGTTACTATTTTAACAGTGGCCTGTAGCCTCTTCTCATCCAGTAAGTTTAAGTCTACTTTTAACATTTCCTTGTTTGCTTCTGGATCGTAGAACTCATTTCTCAGGCTAAGTAGACCGATCTTGACTGGGATTACTGCTTCAGTGCCAAAAGCAAGTGAAAATGGGGTGTATCCAGTAGGAGTCCGTTCGATCATTCTATAAGCCCGTAGTATGTTTGGTGGTTCGTCTACCCATAGCCCTTTTGGCTTTTCCAACTTGGTTTTTATAATCTTCAAGAGGGATCGATTAGTTACTTCTACTTACCCATTAGCTTAAGGATACGCGGGAGATGAGTAGTAATGACTAATGCTGAGCTGTTCACAGAGCTTATTGAACAGACGTCCTTCAAATTGTTTTCCGTTATCAATCACCATGGCTCCCAAGATTCCAAACCTACAAATGATCCTTTGTCATAGAAATTTTTCATATTCTGCTCTATTATATTTAGCAATGCCTCGGCTTTAACTTATTTGGTGAAGTAGTTGATTGCTATCACAACAAACGTTCTCTGGACTCTACTTAAAGGAAAGAGGCCAATAATATCGATTCCCCATTGAATAAAGGGCCAAAGGTTTTAGATCGGGACTAGCTTCTAGGTCGGCAACCTTGGGATATTAGCAAATCTTTGACATTTATCATATGTCTTCACTAAATTTTAGGCATCCTTTTCAATGCTTAGCCAATAGTACACAGCTCGCAGGACTTTCTTTGCTAGCATCTTCCACCCCAAATGATTATTGCAGACCCCTTCATGAATTTATCTAAGATGTAGTCTGCCTCTACTTCATTGGCATAATGGAGCAGTGGCATAGTGTGACCTCTCCTATAGAGAATGCCATCAAGCAGTACATACATCATAACTATATTTAATTCTTCTACGTTCATTTTGATCTTCAAGAAGAACTATTTTTCTCTAGATAATATTTGATTGGTTTCGCCCACATAGCTTTGGCCTCAATTTGTTGCACCTCGGCCATTCGGATGCTCGGAGAATTAAGCACCTCCATTGGCATATCGAGGTCCTACCCTTCCGAAAAAGCTATTCCAACCAATCAGTCAGCTTCCTCATTATTTAGCCTAAAGACTCTTTCTAACGTTACTTCGAAAATTTTTTCGCTAGGTCCTTGGCCATTGACAGTATTCCACCATGGCTTATCCCCTGGACTCGTATTTTCCCTCAACTTGTTCTACTACCAACTGGGAGTCACTTCGCATGATTTTTTGGTCTGAACCCATTTTCTAAGCAATTTGAAGGTCGGTTATTAGGGCCTTGTACTCAGCCTCATTGTTGGAAGTTGGAAAGTTAAAGCGTAAAGTATACTTGACCTTATAACTATCAGAGGAAACCAACACAACCGACTCCACTTGCTTTCTAAGTTGAAGAGTCATCTATATTCAAAACCTAGGTCGGATGTGAGGCATTTTCTTCAGAGGGAGTTTCGATCGTAGCGGTGAACTTGGTAATCAGTCAGCGCTGCTTGCCCTTTAATTGCTAGTTATGGTCTATACTGTATGTCGAGCTGACTAAGTTTAGTTGACCATATAACTAGCCTCCCCGATGTCTTTAGTTTATAAAGGATATTTCTCAAGGGCTGGTCAATCAAAACCACTATAATGTGAACTTAAAACTATACCCTCAGCCTTCTGGCTGCTATTACCAAGGTAAAAGGAAGTAATTCTATCCTCAGGTATCGTTCTTTTGTTCCCCTGAATACTCTACTAGTGTACCCCATTCTCTTTCTTCACTAATACTGAGCTGATTGCTGTAGCAGATGCTGCCAGAAAGAGGTAAAGCTCCTCTCCAGGGGTGGTCCTACTGAGTAAGGGGATTGCCCTAAGTAATGCTTCAGTTGATGGAAGGCGTCTTCGCATTTAGCAATACATTTAAATTCCTTCCTCTAGATCTTGAAAAATGGAAGACACTTGTGTGAAGATTTTGACATGAACTTTTTGAGGGTGACGACATGTCTTGCTAGCCTTTGAACTTCTTTTTCTGTTTGTGGAGATTGCATATTCAGATCACTTGGACCTTCTTCAGTTTGCCTTTATACCCCAGCTGAACACCATGAACCCAAGAACTTAACCCAAATGTGCATTTTGCCAGGTTTAATTTCATCTAGAACCGCCTAAGGGTGCTAAACCTCTCCTCGAGGTCTACTATGTGACCAGAGGTCTGTTTACTCTTGACTAACATGTCATTAACATAGACCTTCACGTTGCATCCAATCTACGATTTGAACAAGAGGTTGATCAGCCTCTAGTATGTCA
Organism: Vitellaria paradoxa; assembly: GCA_019916065.1. NCBI lineage: Eukaryota > Viridiplantae > Streptophyta > Magnoliopsida > Ericales > Sapotaceae > Vitellaria > Vitellaria paradoxa. The sequence continues at coordinate 18,539,360 of CM034239.1, read as the reverse complement.
CCCCAACATTTTTCAGACCAAATGGTATGATGTCATAGTAGTATAGGCCCCAATCAGTGATAAAGGTGATACGTTCCCTGTCTTGCTCGGCCATTCGAATCTGGTTGTAACCTAAAAAAGCATCCATGAAAGAAAGTACTTGATGTCTAGTGTCGAGTTTACCAACAAGTCAATTGCGGGAAGGGATAAGCTATCATTAGGACAAGCTTTGTTTAGGTCAGAAAAGTCTACGCACATCCTCCACTTCCTGTTAGACTTCTTGATGATCACTACATTGAAAAAGCCAAGAAGGATAATGTACTTCCCTGATGAATTTGGCCTTAAGCAATTTGTTTACTTCCTCAGCCACTGCTTCGTTTCGCTCAGGGCTAAAGACCCTCTTTTTTTGCTTGACCAACTGAGCTCTTGGAGAAATGTTAAAATGGTGGGCCATTACCTTTATGTCTATACCAACCATGTTCTCACGCAACCAAGCAAACACATCTAAGTTCTTCCTAAAAAACTGCTTGATCTCCTCTTTCTGTTGATCCATTGCCAAAGCTCCAATCTTCAAATCTTGAGCTTAGGATTTCCTACCGCAACCTCATCCAAGTGGTCTCTGGGCTCCCGTCTCTTCAACTTTTCCTCATCTCTAACATCCAGCTCCACCATAATTAAGGCCTTCCGGTCAGTGTCTTCTCTGAGGGATGAGACATAGCATTCTCCTGCAGCCCTCTGATTCCATTTACACAGCTGACCCCGTGCTCTTCAGGAAACTTAAGCTGGAGGTGATAGGTCGATGTGATAGCTCTGAATTGGTTCAGAATTCCTCTGCCAGGTATGGCATTCCAGGCCTAAAGACGATCAACCACCAAGAAGTTTACCATTTTGATTGCTTACGCATGCTTGGACCCCAAACTAATAGGGAGGGTAATGGCACCAATAAACTCGATACGATTTCAGCAAAGCCGATTAATGGCGAACAGACCAGATGTAACTTCTCATTTCTGATGTTCATCTTCTCAAAGGCCCTCCAGTAAAGGATATTCGTCAAACTTCTGCTATCCACTAGAATTCTCCACATCTAGAAGTTAGCTACAACAATAGATATGACTAGAGGATCATTGTGTGGATGGGTCAGCATAGAGGCTTCATCCTCAATAAAGCTGATTTGCGTCGACTCCGTTTTCATCCTTTTGATCGGTTAATCTGTGGTCATCACCTCCTGGCCTCTCCTAAGCTCTCTAGTATATTTTTTCCGTGCAGAGAAGGATTCACCTCCTTCTGCAAACCCCCTGCTATAACCCTTATCTCCCTAGGGGTTGCTAAGCTTGTTGCCCCCTGCTCAGTTTCCCCCTCAATAGGCTTCTCTGAGGTAGACTTTTTCTATCATCCCATCGATCCCTTTATTGCCTAGCAACGAAGCCATTATACTTACATTTTCTGATCATTTCTTCAACCAGTCTCTTTAGGTCAAAGCATTTTTCTGTGTCATGCCTGTGATTCCTATCGTACAGGCAATACTTAGTTCTATTCCTTGATCCTGGAGGGGCCTTCATTTCCTTTGGCCTTCTGAACTTTGGATCATTCTTGATGGCATAAAACACCTGCTCTATCCGTGAGTTCAGTAGGGTGAAATCCCTAACCGTGCTCACGAATCGATCCCTTCTATCTCCTGCTCAACCCCCTGACTCAGAAAATTCTAGGTGTCTTCGTCCCTCTGTTGTCCTTAAGCTCATTCTGCTGCTTCTTTTTTGACCTAGAGGTCGTCGCCTCAGCGTCCCTCTGAGCTTTCATCTCGCATCCTCATGTGCTTTTGAGCCCGGGATATCAGTTTAGCCATTTTTACTATGGGCTTTTTGACTAAGGAAAAGCAAATCGTTTGGCTTGAAAGCCGTGAATGCCACCTTCTCATCGACCTCTTCGATATCCAGCATCTCTCGATTGAATCAATTAACATATTCTCGAAGTGATTCGTCTTTCCCCTACCTAACCGTCAGTAAATGAACAGGGGTTTCCTTTGTCATTGTCCGCAAATGAAATGTGAAGCAAACTGCTTACTAAGTTATTTGAAGTTCTCAATTGACCCTAGCTTGATGTTCTTAAACCAAATGCGGGTTAGACCCTTCAAGCTAATAGAGAATGCTCCGCATTTGATCTCGTTAAGAGCTACATGTAAGTGCATCACCGAGTTATACATATTTAAATGGTCCACTGGGTCTTTCAAGCCATCATAAGGTTCCATCACAGGCATTTTGAACTTTAGGGGTAAGGGGTATTCCATCACGGTAGGGGTAAATGGGTCTTCATCCTATAGACTCTGTCTTTCATGACGTTAGGGTTCTGTACTGCTGCCATGCCCCCATCAATTTGAGTCTGTATGGTTTTAAATCTCTGTTCAAATGTCCTAGTGTTCTCCGTCTTTTCCAGTTTTGCAATTGCCTAACGCGATACAATTTCACTGTGCGCCCCAACGTCCGTTGTCGTGCCATTCTATAGGGGAAGATTTGGTCTTCCATCATTCTCCCCAACAACCCATCCATCACCGTCATTGTGGATTACTTACCATTGACTAGGCCATTGGGTGGATCCCGCTGCTGTGGTGGTGGGGGTGGACCTGGAACCAAGTGATCAACACACTCTATAATAGCCTGCAAGGAGGCTGCCATTCCTGATAACTGCCGCTCCATTATAGTGATCTTATCATCTCTTTGATTCTAGTTCTCTGTTGACAAAGTTGATTGATATTAATGGATTTGTATACCAAATCAGGTATAGACATGAAAAAGGGAATAAACATCAACTTCCATAGACAGCACTAACTGATGATGTTAAAATTTCGTGGTTCTTGATCCAGGTTCCTTAATGGTTATTTAGATAGAAATAGAGTAACCTATTTGCCTGAAACATAAGTGTGGTGCCTGCCAAAGATCCTTCGACGATCAGGTCAGTGAAAGTCAATGTATTTTAACAGAGTAACGACAAGGTCATGAGAGTAACTTACCTATGATGGTGGTTTGTTTCCCCATTTATAGGAATTCCTGCTAATTTTGAAGATGGAAACAAGTCAAAATTCCTTCTTGATTTACCGTGATTTCTATATTCAAATAAGGAAAACGCGAGATTTGTATCAATCCTGAGATTTCTTATCTAAATTGATGGTTTTGAATCAACAATTATGGTGTGGATTCCGGGATCCTAATCTTAGAGATCTCATTCACGTGCCCGAGTCTAGCTCGGCACCTAACAATCTAGGCTGTAAGATCGGCCTAGGCCAGTCCAACGTACACAGCTTGACAAATCAACTCGGAAGAACAGCTCGAAGGTCAGCTCATCCTCCCTTGAGGACTTCCCTATCACTGAGCGTCATTTTCGTTATTTTGGCAAGGCTCAAAAATCATTCTCATCAGTTATTAACTTGCATAAATATACGTAGGAATTTAATAAATTATTGCAAAAAACGATAGTTTAAAATGTAATTAGTCATACGAAAATGATTTAACTTAAAATTAAATAAATTATAATATTTTTGAAATAATAAACACAATATACCATTATAGGTGCGTTGGGCACGCTAAGATTCTTTAAATATATCTGAAAATTTCTAAAAATTATTCATTTTTTATCTCACTACACCAGTTACGAACTCACAATTTATTTCATTTTGTGTCACTCTAAACACCTTCTATATGGGTATAGTATTTAACTAAAATTTGAAATATATTATCTAATTATAAATCTAATCATTAAAAGAGCTTATACACACTAATTATACTTAAGTTCCATTTGAAGTGATAAAAAATTTAAAAAAATAATTAAAAATACTAAAAATTCTAAAAGTTAGTTATTTTTTTTTCACTGCACGAGTTACAAATTCTCAACTTATCTCACTTTATCTTATTTTATCGCACTTTTTGTTACTCTAAATGTACCCTTAATTTATTTATTAAATTAATTCTATTTTATTACTAGAAACTGTTCGTACTTAAAGGCACAAAAATATAATTTGACTAGTAAAAAATTCAAATATAAATTTGTGTAACAAACTTACATGAAAATTTGTAAAAAAACTTATAAAAATAGAAAACACTAATAAAAAAATTAACAATGTAACTATGGTCTAAATACATTTTGACTAAAATCAAATTATAAAAAATCTAAAAGATAAAAACTATTAAATAAAAAAAGATTGAATGCAAATGGATCGAAGGAGACTAAGATTTAAAATAATAAAAGAAATAAATTTAATAGAGTAAATTTAGATGGTGTTTGAAAGTTAGTATAAAATCGTGACAAAATTTAATTGTAAAAAATTAAATAAAATTATTAAAATAAATATCCGTTATTACAGTAGGTGGGGTGTAAAAAACTAAAAATTACATGTTTTCACATTCTCTTAAATTAAATTCTTTTTTTTTTTTTGTATTTTTTTAAACCTTCAAATGCTCCTGTGCATGTTCGGCTACTCATTATTATTATTATTATTATTTAATATTTAAGTTGAGTCTTGGTCTGGGGACTATGATCATAAAATGGTTGGATGAGCTCATTTGATACCTATGGAGTATTTGATTAATTAGTAAGTACGGTAAAATATATAATTTTAATATAAAAATAATATGTAATGAAATTTAATTAAAATTTATAAAATTTAATAAAAATTTATAACTTTTAATTAATTTTGATCAAACACCCTCCACAGCTACCAAATTACCCTTGGCGGAAATGTCTACATGACAGTACGTGATGTAACGACCCGCATCCATATAGTACAATATTGTCCGCTTTGGGCTTGGTAAGCCACTTCTCAAGAGGTCACCCATCCTAGTATTGCTCCCACTGGAGCACGCTTAACCCTAGAATTCCCACTGAACCCAGTGCCCTCACGGCTTTAAAACGCGTTGTTCTATATTGATATCGAATATTACATATATGCCACTTCCTTCCACGACCTAGACGATGTGGGATGGGAGACATTGCTTCTGTACTTCACCTCCCGCTTCACTCTCCCGCAGGCAGAGTCCTTCACGGGCAGGTCCCTTACAGTCCCTCACAATCCTCCCCCCTTACAGGGAACGCGTCCCTGCGTGGCCTCCTGTTTCACTCTCCCGCAGGTAAAGTCCCTCACAGGCAGGTACCCCACACGTGGGGCCCACGCATGATCCCACACTTCCGACTGGGTATTGGCTCTGATACCATTTGTAACGACCCGCATCCATATAGTACAATATTGTCCGCTTTGGGCTTGGTAAGCCACTTCTCAGGAGGTCACCCATCCTAGTATTGCTCCCACTGGAGCACGCTTAACCCTAGAGTTCTCACTTAACCCAGTGCCCTCATGGTTTTAAAACGCGTTGTTCTATATTGATATCGAATATTACATATATGCCACTTCCTTCCACGACCCAGGCGATGTGGGATAGGAGGCATTACTTCTCTACTTCACCTCCCGTTTCACTCTCCCGCAGGCAGAGTCCCTCACGGGCAGGTCCCTCACAATCCTCCCCCCTTACAAGGCACGCATCCCCGCATGGCCTCCTATTATAACTTAAGCATATAGAGATAGCAGAAAGCAGAACGATATATAACTTAATTACAAATTTATTAAAAGTAAGAACAGAGAGGTTACTGAGAGAGGACACAAAAGAAGGGGGATTGTTGGGGGTAAAAGCGCACACCTGAACAGGTCTCAGGATTACGTTTTTATAGAAAGAAAATAAACTGTTCGGACCTGAAATAAATAATTTGGAATCCGATATTATTAATACATCTTATCTTCAGTGGCTATCGTGTGCTAGGTAATTATGCAGTCGGTCGGGCCACTGAGAGACAGGTGACTGTGCATCGTCACGGGTGGCTTTTGTCCACCGAAAGTAGTCTTGGCGCCTTGTGGAGCTGGCTTTGACACAGCTGGCGTCGGGCTGTCTTTTGTACAGCGTGAATGAGATCTTGACACATGGCCAGTCAGATTTTTGTGGGAGGACCCACGATCTCATTTTTCCTTATCTTTACCTTTAAGTTGTCGGAGTAAATCAAGAGCAGTTTCCATGACGTCATCAGGATGTGGAGGAACATCATCTACTGGATTTTGAGATTCTCCGGGTAAGGCTGCATCATCCGGGTCGCCTGATCTGTTGGATCGGGTATCTACGGACATGTGAGATTGGTTTCTGAAATAGGAAAATTGTCAAAAACTTCTTGAAATTCTCCCTTAAAGTACTCCAAGCACTTTAACATGATTTCGAACTCCGTAGCATTAGGAAACCTTTTCTTGAAGCTTAATCGGAGCCGGGCAAACATCTCGGACTTAGGCTCATTCATGCCTGTTGCAGTCTTTTTGCCATAAGCTGTTGTGACCTTTTTGATCTTAGAGATCAACTCGGCTGTATCCACCTGCTTCCACCATTGAAAATGGGTAGTCCGAAGGAGCATGGGGATGTCGAGGTCATCGGGTTCAATTTCTAAACCCCATTTCCATATCCATGGAATGCCGAATTTGGCCCAATAGTAGAAAATGGGTTGCCCACCATACGATCTTTTATTTAGATCGCTTAAAATTAGATGGACCTTGGCCCAAGAATCATAAAGATTCTGGACTGGTTCGGGTAATAAAGAAAGTGAAGGCCCAAACATTTTCCACCACTGAAAAACCCAAGTGGGATTTCTTTTGTTTTGTCCCAAAACTCTTCCCGACACGGAAAAACCAGGAATGGGACTGAGTCTCATTTTCATAAAAAAATGTATATTTCCAGGCTTGCTGATAATCCCAGAAATTGTAATGATACTCGTGCTGGTCATGAGCGACTCTAACTAATCTTGAGGCAAAAGGATCTAGGCCCCAGTCAGCCGCAGAGAGTATCCTACGGATATAGCAGTGGCTATACATTATATTTGAGAAACTTTGTTATTTTTATAATAATGTTGTATCTCTATTGAATCCGTAGATTTAAGTATAGATTCATAAACGAGTCTATACTTATAGTGGGGAGTGGGATAATAAAACCGATCTAAAATTTTCTTTTTGCAATAGCCGGGATCATTTACCCAAGGAGAATATTCCTCCTCCATAGCTACAATTGGCTCACAATACGCACCATCAATATAGACAGGTTGCGACTATAAAACTGCTGCTACAGTAGCTGGCTTATGTCCAGCGGCTTGAGTAACGGGCTTTTGTCCCACTTGCGAAGACCCTACTGAAGGCTTTTGTCCTTTGGTCTTCTTCTGGAGCTAAGCCAGATATTTCGCATTTGCTTTGGCCAGGTATTCACCAAGATCTACCAAAGAAGGTGCTGCGGTTTCTCCCAAATATGAAAAGGGATTTGCTCCCAACAGGCTTTGGCTCTGTTGTAATAGAGGAAAATGGGCTTGAGACAGGCTTTGGCCACGTTCCTTTTGATTGGCCTGAGGCTTTTGTCCTCGGCCACTACGACCTTTACTGGTCATCTGCCCTGCAAGAATTCCCGGGTGAGAAAATCAGGTAAACAATTTAATTCACCCTTTACAAATTCTACTTCAAAATCGAAACAAGAAAGTTGAGCTTGCCAAGCAGCATAAATCTGTTTTGAAACCAAGTTTTTTACATCTTTTTGAAGAATAGATTTTACTGCTGAGCAATCAATATGAAGGAGAAATGATTGATTTAATAAATCATCCTAGAGCTTGCTGATACATTTTACCACTGCAAGCATTCTTTTTAATGGATGGATACTTTGATTGAGTATCATTCCATTTGCCAGAGGTGAATCGGACGAGAAACTCGGAGCCTGATTCAGGACAGCGTTGTCTTAGGATTCCGCCGTATCCTATATTACTGGCATCAGTCTCTACGATCTTGTACCACGAAGGCTTAACAAGAGAGAGACAAGGTAGGCTTTGAACCTTACCTTTTATAGTCCTAACAGCCTAAGAATGCTCCTCAGTCCAAGGACGATCAGCCTTTCTCTTAGAGAGATGACTGTAAAGACTAGCAGCATCAACTGCCAAATCTTTATAGTAATCTGAAACATAGTTCAGACTACCAAGAAAACATTGTAACATTTTGAAATTGGTGATTTCATCAAGAAACTTAGAAGCAAATTCGATACTTCTAGAAATTGATTGAATTGTTCCCTGTTGGATCATATGACCCAAAAAACGAACCGATGTTTGAAAAAGTTTTATTTTTGGCTAGCTTATGACCAAACCATTTGCTTTGATGACTTCCTTGAGGGTTTTTAAATGTTTAAAATGTTCTTCAAGGGTTTTTGAGAATACTAAAATGTCATCAATATATACCAAAATGTATTTGAAAAAAGGATTAAAAATATCATTCAAAATTCTTTGGAATTCTGAAGGGGCGTTTTTTAATCTGAATGGCATAACATTCCATTCATAATGCCCAAAAGGTACTGTGAACGCTTTTATAGCGATCTTTTTCAGAAATCAAAATTTGCCAGTACCCTCATTTTAAATCAAATTTAAAAAATATATTTACATCATAAAGACGCGAAAGTAAATCCTTTTTGTTCGGAATAGGGTATCGAATCCATTTCAACACCCGATTGAGAAGTTTGTAGTTGATGACCAACCTAGGAACCCCTCATTCCTTTTCAGCGGCATTGTTTACATAGAACGCCGTGCAACTCCAGGCGGAGCTAGAAGGTCTAATGAGACCTTTGGCATGTGACTTTTTACATTTTGTATTAATTATTTTGATCAGATTTTTTTAACTTTTATTTTTATTTTAAAAATTATTTTAGTTAAATTAAATTAAAACCATTCAATTAAAAATAATTAAATCTTAACCTTTAATTTTCTACTATATCTCTTACAGTAAATTTCTCCACTACAACCCATTAAACTCAGCGATGGCAGCTCACATTTTTTAAACTTTGAACTGCTTTAAATATAGGTTTAAATTAGATTCATTTATTAAATGTACGGAATGCAGCTCTGACAATTTCGCATGCAGCTTGGCGGACTTATAAGCCTGTCTTATCGAAGTCTTCTGCTCTGGCGCGTAAAATTTTATTTATTTTTTTTTAACTTTCCATTAAAAAATACAATTTAAAATATGAGGCTGATAAATAATGCTTTATTGATTAATGACAAGTTTTGTCAAAATTTATAAAAGGTCAATAAAAGTAAAAAAAAAATAAAAAAATTAAAAAATTAAGAAAAATTAATTTTTATTTGGTAGAAAAAAAAATTTTAAAATTTTAATAAAACTTTTTTTTTAATTTTTTGAGGTTGCCAAACAAACCCTCATACTCAGTTGTAAAGAAAGAAAATAAAATCTGTAAATTCTATTATTTGTTGGAGCAATTATGGGGCTGCCTGGGCCTCCAATTAAGATCAAGGAGCTCTAAAAAACTTTATAAGTTTTAATTTTTGTAAATTTTAAAAAATTTTATTTTTTAAAAAAAATTTATCAAAATCCGTTAAAACAAATTATTGTACATTTCAAAGGATATTGGTAGATTTTTTAAAAGGCTGAATTAATATTTGTATTAAAAAATTTCACAAAACTACAAAACTTTTAAAGATTTTCTACTAAAATTTTATAATTTTTAACAACTTTATACCAAATCAAATACAAACATCCAATTATCACTTCAAAACAATATTTCATACTTCAAATTTTAAAAAATTTCATTTTTTTAACTTCTATTTTATTTCCCAATCCAAACGGACTCTATTTAATGGAGGACACCATAGTTATCTGGTGCCCACCAAGCCTTGCCCAACGCTGCACATATAATGGTTATTACAATTATATATATATATAACAAATTGTAATTTCCTCCCCCAAGAAACAGACTCTGGGTGTCCCTGTATCCAGAAAATTGTAATCCTTTTTTGTTATAACAACTTGTTGACTTTGAATTAGTTTCGAAATTTATAACTTTTATTTTTCTGTTTTTCATTTCTTTATTTCCATCAATATTAACTAATTTAGTGTCTATTTAGAGTGATAAAAAAAAAATAAGATAAATAAAATAAAAAATTTATGAGTTCGTAATTCATAACAGTAAAATAAAAAATAAATAATTTTTAGAAACTTTTAAAAATTTTTAAAATTTTTCTAAAATTTTTTAGTAGACCAGATTCATCCTTAATCCATCCTTTTCTTCTTCGTCATCGTATCTACCCCAACAGGATAGCATGAAGAAAGGAAAATTTAGATCACTACAATAAGTTCCGATCACTATTTTCCAATTATTCTACTAAGATTCTCAGGATTGGCTTTAATTTATATATTTCAAAAATAATTTTAATACAACAAAATTATATTGTATTATTAACTTGTATAAATAGACATAGGAATTTAATAAATTGTTGTGGAAAACAATATTTTAGAATATAATTAACATTACGAAAATGATTGTAAAAATTAAATAAATTATAATGTAATTTTCGAAACAATAAACATAATATGTGTTTGGTTTGCTGAGATTTTCTAAAAATTTCTTAAAACTCTAAAAATTATTTTTTTTGTTTCATTGTACGAAATACGAATCCACAATTTATCTCACTTTATTTTACATTTTGTCACTCTAAATGCCCCATATATATATATATATATATATATATTATATTAATTAAATTTTGAAATATATATTATCTAATTATGAGTTCATTTGGCACAACGAAAAATAATAAAATGTGTGATTTGAAAAAATTTTTGGTGTTTGACGCATAACCACCAAACTACATTTTTCAAAAATGAATAATAAAACTATTTTTTATTTTTGCATCCACTTATTGGGAGAGAAACTGTCCGAACAGTTTTTTTATTCCGTCAGAACTATTTTTATGTCAAAATTTATTGAAAATAGTTAAAAATTTTTTGAAATGTGTAAAAAAGTTATTGGAGTTTATGGAATATTATTATTAGGATTCGTAAAAAATTTATTTAGATTTATAAAAATTTATTAGAATATATAGATATATATAAATTTATAAAAATTTCACGTAATACAGGTAATAAAGTAAATTAAAAATTTTAAAGGTTTTTTAGATATTATTAAAAATTTTTAATATTTTTTTAATACGTCAAACCGACCTTTTGTGTCCAATTGCTAAAAGAGCTTAAACACGCACTAATTATACTTAATTTATTATTAAATTAATTTTATTTTATTTTATTATTTGAATTGGATTCATTTATTAAATGTACGGGGTGCAGCTCCGACAATTGGGTGTGCAGCTTGGTGGACTGACGATAAGCTTGTCTTATCGAAGTCCTCTGCTCCGGCGCGTGAAGATTTTTTTTTTTTTTAATTTTCATTCAAAAAATAGAATTTAAAACGGGAGGATGATGAATATATTTTGAGTGTGTTTAGAGTTGTATAAAAGTATATAAAATAAAATAAAATTATAAATAAATATCTCGTAATTCGTATAGTGAGTGAAAAATTTAAATTTTAATGTCTCGTAATTTGTATTTGTAGAAATTTATAAAATTTTATTTTATTTTGTATAGTTTCAAACGGAGTTTATTGATTGTTGAAGTTCGTTAAAATTTATAGAAGTTGGATAAAAAAAAAACTTAAAAAAAATGATAAAAGTAAAAAAACCAAATTTGAGGATAGTTAAAAAAATTAATTTTATATTAGTAGAAAAAGTAAAAAGGAATATCAAAAAATTGATAAAACTTAATTTTATTATTATTATTATTATTTTTTAAGTATGCCAAACACCCCCCCAACTCAGTTGTAAAAGGAAGAAAATAAAATCTGAAAACTCCATTATTTGTTGAAGCAATTACAGGCGTTTCAACCTCCAACTAAGTTTAAAAAATTTTGAAAGTTTTAATTTTTCAAATTCTAAAAAATTTTAACTTTTTCAAAATATTTGTCAAAATCCATTGAAATAAAACATTATAGTACGTTCCAATAAATTTTTATAAATTTTAAAAAAAAGTTAGACTAATATTTATACCAAAAATTTTACAAAATTTTATAATTTTTAAAATTTTCCATTAAAATTTTATCACATGTCACTTTATATAATTTTTAACAATTTTATATTAAATCAAATAGAAACATTTAACTACCATTTTAAAATAATTTTTTACATTCTAAATCTTAAAAAATTTCACTCGTTAATTTTTGTTTGTTTGTTTGTTTTTTTTTTTTTTTTTACACTCAAAAAGGCCTCTATAAACAAAGGACACCATGGGCCTGTTTGGCCACACCAAATCTCACAAAAAATCACCAATTTTAACTAATTTTTACTTTTCTCCAATCAAAATTTTTCACCTATCACCTTTATGTCATATCTTTCCACTTTTATTGTACTTTTTCATCCACTTTTTATCTACCAAACGGGCCCTATAGTTATTGGTCCCCCCCCAACCTTTGCCAACTGCTGCAAATATAATTGTTATATGTAAATTGTATTCATTTAATTTATTCTCCATATGATGCTTTTAATTGTTTGTTTTAGTGTTTTATAAAAATAGGGATACTTTTCAAGCACTGTAGTTTGTTGGGTTAAATTTGTAATAAGATTAGTTTTTAATTATATTTTTGTTTTAGAGGCGTTGGTTTTGTCATGCTATTGCTAAATAGGCAGATTTTTAGTTTTTTTTTTTTTTAGTTTTTTAGATGTTAACAAATCGTGGACAAACTAATGATTGTTCATCGAGTCTATATACTAAGATATTGGCCATGTTATCTTAGTATATAGGCTTGGTTTGAGTTTGAAAAACAGGTGAAAAATGCAGAAGTATAGATTTTAGAATCCGTGTCACTGGAAAGCTCATTAGAGTCATTGGAAAGCTCATTGGAATCACTGGATTGTCGTTGAGAGTAACAAACATGTTAAGATAGAAGACAACCTTACTGGCTCTCTCGCTAACTTTGCTTGCTAGGTCGTTGGCTATTCCAGAACACTATATGGATCCAAGGTTAAGCTCGTTGGCCTTACTGGCTAACTCACTGGGTATTCCAAAATATGTGCAAGGCAGTGATGAGCTAACTGGCAAGCTCGCCTAGTGAAACACTTTTGCTGATACAAAAAATGCTAATTCATTAGGGGCTTTGAAATTGCTATTTAATGAAGCCTTTTTCAAGGGTTTCTGACTACAGAGAACAAGAATACAATTGCCTAGTAACAGATTTAGCATAGGCCCAATGAGAGTAGTTGCCCCCATTAGCTGAAAATTTTGTATATATTTTATATATTTTGTATAATTTTTATTTTTTTAATGCATAATATATAAATTATCCCTACTCAATTTAAAATTTGCCTTTTTAAATACGTTTGACAATTTCTTTTGATTGTCAAATCAATTAAAATTTGTTACTTTTTTATTTAAATACAGTGACTTAGTTAACCCAAAAGTTGTCAAAATTGTTAAAAATTATAAAAAGTTGCCAAAAATTTTATCAAACACTCAGAAAATTATAAAAAGTTATTAAAAATTGTTAAAATTTTCTTTTGTTTAACTAAATGAACAGAAACTAGTAATTTTTGACAAAAAATACTAAAATTTCCTAAAATTTGGACTTCTAAGCAGTACCTGAAGTTTGTAATTTAAAAATTTATAATATTTATTTTTATTTAATTTTGCCCCACTCAACAAAATTTTGAATCCGCCACTGAAATTGCCTATGTTGTCTAAAGAAGTTCTCACATCTTCACTTAGCTAAAAACATCACACATTTGGGTTTTTTTTTTTCTTTTTTTTTTAATCTTCAGGGGTTAATGATTGATCTTTCATTAGTAAAAGTTTATTGTTGTGATACGAGTAAAGTTTCAACGTATAAGGGTTTGAAAGGTGTCAATTGTGTTACTTTTAGTAGGGGTGATATTGGTCCATTTGGTTCAGTTTTGGGCTATTTATGGGACTGAACTGGATTTTCGGTTTGAAAATTTTAAAAACCAGAACCGGTTGATATAATTCGGTTTCGGTTCAATCAGTTTCGGTCCAGTTTCCATTCGGTTCCGGTTTCAACCCGGTTTCCATTGTAGGCTACAATTTTGAGCTAAGCTTAATATAAAAAAATTCAATTCTGGCCCAATATATTAAAAAATTTATAAAAATTACATTAATGTGGCTTTCAAGTCTATTACGAACTCAAAAAATATTTTCACCTCTAGCCTAATTTCCAGTCATAGCCCAGTTTCCTCCACTGTGGCATTGTAAGCAATTGGTGGGTGTTGTCCAGTGGTAAAGTCATCACTTGAAAACTTTGGGATCTTGAGTTCAAATCTCAACCAGTACATTTTGTTACACACTTGTATTATTATAAACGGTTCGGTTCGGTCCAATTCAGTTTTAAAGACCTCAAAACTGAAAACCAAACTAGTTTCAAAAAATTAAAATTTTTTAAACCGAAACCAAACCAAAATTTAAAAAACAGGTTTACAAAATCCAATTCGGTCTGATTTTTTATTTTTTTATAACACCTCTACTTTATAGTTGTAATCTTGTAACCCATTTTATATAGTGGAAGAAGTTTGTAATTTTCTCAGTTTAATTTTTCACATTAAAATTTTTGTGTTATTTCAGTTTTTTGCATTGTGAATGAGTGATATATTAGTTCTATACCTCGCATACAGTGACACCGAGGAGGATAAATTATAGGAATAATTTTTGTACTTTATTCAAATTTTTAATTGTAATATCTTTATTTGTGACCATTTTATCTCTGAACAAATAAATAGGTAATGGTAAGAGTGTAGAAATAAAGTAATAATTGAGGAGGGAAGATAGCCATTGATTAAAAGTTCAGGCCCTTATTTGCTCCAAAAAAAAAAAAACTTGGTCTTAAAGTAAAAGTTCGCATAAAGTTAAGGGGCATAATAAAAATTTACACAATTGAATAATTCTGACATTTCTTAGTTTGAAAAATAATTGTTTGCATTGATTTAAACTCGGGCCTCGTTTGGTAGACTAAAAGTGAGGAAAAAATATAATAAAATGAAAATATATTATAAATGTGATAGGTAAAAAATTTTAATTGAAAAATATAAAAATTAATTAAAATTAATTAATTTCAGTAAAATTTAGTGTGATCTAACAGATCCTCGATCTTCAAATTCTATCATGGAAATTATTTGGAAAGGACATAGGACGACTTTGATTTTTTTCCATTGATTAAACCATTTAAATTCATCCCCCTTTTTCCAAGGACAAATTTAACTTGGAATTAGAATTGGTCCTCTCATTGTTGCTCCATTAATAGTTGACAGTCACTTGATTACGAAGTATGCTGCAGCGTCTTAGACTCCGGATGAGTGCCCAGAGAAATTGACGGTCAGAAGGAGGGGCAAGGGATTATGAATCGGTAAAATTTGAGATTTGCTCTTAGCATTTACTAGTTTAGAAATATTATGTGTACTCCCATGACTTATATCCTAACTTAAAATGACACGATTTTGTAATTATTTCTTGTACTTCTCACATAATTAAAGAAATTTATTTTTTTTTCATTGAAAGAGAGTAAAATTTTTGTGTGGACCGTCTCTCTCTAACTGTTTGGATATTCACGTGTTAGAGAGAGAAAATAATATCTTATACAAAATTGCACTTTAAAATAAATCGATCTCACATTACATTTTTTGTATATTAAATTTTATTATATGTAAATATAAATATAAATTATAAATTCTATAAGAATTACAAGAGATAATTACAAAACGAAAAAAAATTAAAATTCATAAATTATGTGAGAAGTACAAGAGATAGTTGTAAAATAAGATCATTTTGAGATATGGTGTAATTCAGGGTGTAAGTTAAAGGAGTAAGAGTAGCATTTTTGTACTAATTTGAGTTTTTTGTGAATTATTAAGTTAATTCTAGAATCCAGAAATTAGTTAAAGTACATGTAAATTAATTTGAAAATCATATACTTCATCATATACTTTTTTTAATACTATTTTTTAAATTTGAAATATTTTAAATCATTAGATTTGTTTTGCCTTTAATTTAATGGACAAGATTAGATTTTGCAAATATACTTAAAAAATTATAGTTGAGATTGTCTCTTTTGAAAATAAAGCCAAATTTTATTTCTCTAACTTTTCATATTCTGACTAAATCTTTCACATCCATCCCCCCTTCACTCTCTCCACAATTATTTTCTTTCAATGAGAACTGTATCCTCGAGGCCCACTGTAACCCTAACCAAAAATTGACTTCTAACCTTGCCGTTGCAATGTCACCAGACCTCTCTCTTTCTCTTCCCCCTCCTTCTTAATTTTAACTATTGTAACCCTTGCCACCACATTTCATTCTCTGTTTCTTATCTCACTACTAATTGAAACCTCACTGAATCTTATTCTATGTCTCTTTTTCCTCTAATCACATCTCTATCCCCTTGCTATACCCACCCATCAATTTCTCTTGAACTCAATTGATCTTTACTCTCTTAAATGCATCTTATAATTAATCAGATTGTCTTATTATTCCCCAAGGTTTTTTTTTTTTTTTTTCTTGATTGTTGTAATCCTTTTTAGTTAAAAAGATTATTTGAACTTTTAATTGTCACTTTGTGTCAATGGACCTCGAACTCTGTTAAATATGTCTAACTTTCTGCCTAAACTGGTTTAAGATGTAATCAAATTATTCAAGCTCTGCTTAATTGGAGATCCCATGAGAATATTATTATAAAGTTATTTACTTGAATTCATTTTTTTTGTATTTTATTATGGACCTTGATAATTTTTTACTTTTTATTGCTGTTCAAATTGGTAAAGTTTAGGGTTATATTGTGCCTAAGGAAATACTTTTAAACACGACATTACTCTAACAATATGGATGTTGTATTTTTGGATCATGGACTACTTATGAATTATATTAGCATTTTTTTTTTATGTATATAGTGAAATGATAAAAACTACTTGGCCATACTATTGAATTAGTTAATTTTTTTTTCATGGAACCTTGATTTGGTAAAGTTTTATGAGTCACAACGGTATGCACCACTCATTATCTCTTTTGATTGGTGATTTTTTTTTAAACAGTTTTATACTTTGGTTATTTAATTGATTGATACTCATTTTTTATTATAATATTGGGTTAAGATGTGTTTAAGTCATATTAATGTGCATAATCCATTATTTCTTTCCAATAGTAATTTTTATTTTTATAAGTTATTTTTACAGGTTTCCATACCAACTTAGTTTTGATTAGGTGTGTCTGTGTCATAATTACACTACTCTTATTTATTTTTGAATAGTAATTTTTTTTTTACTAGTTATTTAAAAAATTTTTCATATAATTTTTTTTTTATGAATTTGTACTTGAGATCTTTGCACGTCAAATTATGGTTTCATCCCTAAAGTCATGAGAAATTCCTCGTGAGAATTATATACCTCGACAAAGTTACAGATATTTGCTGCTAACACGGAGGCTTTACTACAGGCCAACTTGGGAAGAAGCAAAATTTCTAATAAGTAATTCCTAGATGATGGATGACATTGACTTTGGGGACCTCCCAAGCTTTCAATCAATTCTCAAGGTACACTTGACAATTGACATTGCTATCAAAATAAAATTAAAAAATGACAAAAATAATATGAAATGACAAAAAAGAATAAAACCAATGGTTGATGGTCATCGGTGAATGGTTGATAGTGGTAGGAAATAGCGATCACTGTAATAGGTGGTGGTCACAATAATTGATAGTATTGTTGAGTAGTGTAGGAAATGATAGCGTTGATGATAGGGAATGACAATAGTGGTAGCACACAAGGGAATGGTGGCGATGGTGGTGGCCATTGTTAGGAGTGGTGTTGGCGGGGGTTGTGGAGAACGATAGCGGTGATGATGGTCGAGATGGTAGTGACAACGGTGATAGGAATTAGTGGTGTGTGATTAGGAGTGGTGGTGGGTGATAAGTAATAGTAGTGTATATAATAATAGAGAATAGGTAGCATTGGATTACATGGACTGAGACAATAAAATTTGGGCACCTAGGTGTCATGGTACTTTTTTTACAGGTATCTAATTTGGGTGTGTAGTATATAAACTTCAAGTGTATTAGATAATTTGGAATCATTTTTATCACCTACAATTGTGATGCAGGTCTTCCTATAACTGAGTTTCACCCTCAAAGGCTTGAAGTTTTATTTTTTTTTTTTGGTATTTTCTTTCGGCAATTGCTATTAGTATAAAAGTCATAATCGATCTCCATCTATTCTTGATTGTTTTCCTTTTCTTTTTTTTTGTTATTGTGATCATCTTATCTTTTCCAAATTTGATAAAGTTCAAGTATATTGCAGTTTTCTAGTTCAAATTAGGGTTTTCATTATTTTTATAGGTTGTAACCTTTGCATAATTCACATATTTTTAAAATACAATTACCTTTTAAGAATTTATTATTTATTTTTGACAAATTCTAAAATGCCTTGTATTATGGTTTTTCATTTGATGAATATGATAAGGAGTAATTTTTTTTTTTTATCTAACTTGAAAAATATGTCACGCTCATTTCATTTTTCATTGCATTATAGAATGATTGTAGTTTTTTAATGGTGGATGATTAAAATTAAACCAATTGAAAGCAACCTTCTTTTTTTTTTTCGTTTTCATAATTTAAAAAATTTTAAAAAGTATGACGATAAATAAGCAAAATCAGTTTATGAGCATTGATTTTCTTGCTCCCGGTCTGATTGCTGTAAACCGGAAAGAATCCAAGTTGAGGGGGCACGTCCATTGACAACAATTTGCACAGCTATGTGTACGCAGCACGCATTGATGACTAATCTAAACCACACATTTGCTTTCAACATTGGAAAAATTAATACTTTTGTCTTACACGAAGACTGGAATTTGGGTATTAATTAATGACGACCATTCTTTTGCGGGAAGGATATGATATGTATGGACCCCAGGAGGGTAGTTTAGTGGTGTCAATCAATTTATTGACTAATATGGTGAATGTTCAAAGTCTTTGCGAACATTCAAATTAGAACGGACTAACTATTATGCAAGGCTAGGTTGGGGGGCATTATCCTGCGGGACCCATGCCATTTGTTAGCCTGGGTTAAGTGCTAGGCTTTCGGTTACTTCAATTGAAAACACACTTTTCCACTCTTCTCATATTTTGTTAAATATTTTTTTTATAAAAACTTTTAGATTAACAATTTTAAAATATGATAATGGGCCTGTTTGGCCAACTTAAAAATACAAAAACTCACCAAATTTAATTATTTTTTATACTTTTTTTCAATAAAATTTTAACACATATCATCTTTATGTCACATTTTTATACTTTTACTGTACTTTTTCCTCAACTTTTTTTCAACTAAACAATCCCAATGTATATAATAAAAAGGATCAAGAATTTCAAATTGAAATATTTTGAAACCCTAGATTTGTTCAATGTTTAATATTATTTTTTTGTCTCCACTTTAATTATTTTTTCAGTCACTTACATGAAGACACGCTCTCTCGCTCTTCCAATATATTTTTAAATTTTTTTATAAAAGTTTTTTCAATTAATATTTTAAAAATATAATTTTAATAATAAAGTTTAAGATTTTAAATTTGAGATATTTTCAACCATTAAATTTTTTCAAATAAGAATTACTTAATTTTCTCTCATTTTGGTTGTCTTTTCAGTTATTTCTCAAGAAAATATATTCTTTCATTTTTTTCATATTTTTTAAATACTTCTTTATAAAGTTTAAAATAATATTCAAAAATGCGATAATATTTGTAATAACGTTTGGTAATAAAAAAGTAATAAATTTTGATAAAAATTATGAGTTTGTAGTTCATGAAATAAGAAATAAATAATTTTTAAAATTTTTTAATATTTTTAATAATTTTTAAATCTCAAGACGGAGAAGTCTATGAATGTTGATTCAATGTTAAATCGTTAATATAAAATTTTGAACGTTCAAGGTGTAGTGAAAGTCCTTTTCTTATTAAATAAAATTAAAATATCCATTTCAATACAGTTTCCAACCAGCTTCCTGTATTTCCATCAAATCACGATAGGGACTCTATCGTTTGTTTATTTATTTTATATTGCATTTTTTATATTAAGGATAGTCCAAATATATTTATAATTTTTTTAAATTAAAAATACGTAAATATTTTTATTATATTAAATTTTAATTCTATTACTTTAAAATGACACAAAAAAATGACGTCAACCTCCTTTTATTTTTTTTATTTTTCAACTTTGAAGATTTCATGCTCTACTTTCCAAGGTATACATGCATACTCTGGTAATTAGTTTTCATCACATTTAGGCTTTCCCTTAGTATTTAGATTTAGAAATATTTTTTCAGATATGGGTAAAATTATTTTTTAAAAATATTTTACATTAAAATGAGCAAAGGGCATAAACGGTAATTCATAATTAAAGAAAAGTCATTAAGCTATTTATTGCTACCGAGTTACATCACAATCCATATGTCATGTCCTAACTAACGAAAAATTGATTTATTGTCTAGAACGACGGCTAAGTCGTTGGCTCTATCGACGACTGTCATGCACTCTTTGTATAATTAATTTTTTATTTTTATTTTAAAAAAAAATTTCCTTTCATTTTGAGGGATGTTTGATTTATCAAAACTAATCAAAACTCATTAATTTTTTACAAATTTTATATTAAATTTTTATATTTTTGTACTTTTTGTCATTCAAACATTACCTTAATTTGTATTCCATTACTTTTTCCAAAGTTAGCATAAATTTGTATGTCTTACATTCTTTACTGTTCGTTAAAATATTTATTGTGTCTAAGGCGCATCATTTAAATACTAAACTTAAATTATTTACTATGTCATTTGATATTATGTTATACAAAGAGGAAAGCACTTGAGTCGCATTTGATTTGCCAAATAAGGTTTGACCGGAATATTAATAATAGTCATAAAAAAAGTCATTTTTAATAGATTTTAAATTGTTACTAATAAGTGGTGTTGCAATAGTTATAAATGTAAGTTTCAATTACAACGGTTAAGGAAGTGTTGCTTAATACATGATTGGAAAAGTTCCACTGTTACCCGAAGATACACACTTTTACAGTATGATTGAAAAACCTATTTTGCAATAGCTTCTACGAACGTGTAAAGTGTAATTATTTGTAATTGTTAAACCAATAGTTACACATGCGTGTCACATTATATGTAATGATTTTTTACAATCGTTGTAAATAGTTCGACATTAGGAATAGTTATAATAGCATTAATTAAGGCCTAATTCGGAAAGAATAGTTATTCAGGTTTTTAGATTTTTTTGAAATGGTTAAATTTAATTTTTGCATATAAATTTTTTTTAATCATGAAAGATAAAATATCAAATTAACAAAAAATTAAAAAATTAACTATTAAAAAGTTTGTTTTTCTTCTTCCCAAACACAAATACACAAAAAAAAAGAAAGAAAGAAACTAACATTTTAATAGTAAACTAGTAGTCAAGTACCAAAAAAAAAATTTAATTTTTTTTCCCAAATTAAGCTTAAGTAATGGTTATTTTTTCTAACAGTTACTAATAAAATGTTTATTTGAAACAATTATTTAAACCATTAACAAATGTTTAAAAACCATTACTGGAGACTTTATTATAAATTGATGCTATTATAGATATATATAATGATTAGCAAGTCTAAGTGATGGCAATAATTTAATATTTTATTTAGATTAATTAATTAAATTAAATATTGATTATTAATTAACTGACCATTTTTTATTGTAATCCACATTCTAGCTACATAGTTTATAGCAAGGATATAAACCGTGTTTATGGGGTTTACGACCGCCTGGTCTTCACCTACTTGTGGAAGAAGGGAGGTTACTTAAGTATCAATTGGCTAGTTTGACTTGATCTTATTTAGTTCTAACTTTTCTCTCTTTTTTTTCTTAGCTTTTTTTTTTTTTTTTATAGCTCATTTACTAATTCTTTTTTCCTTTTTATTGGGTGTTTAAGTTGGAGAAATTTGTTAATTAATAAGCATGAATAAGTCTTGTATTAAATTGGTTTAGTCTAATTGAACAATTCTTTATTGATTGTATTTTGTATTATTAGGAAAATAATTTCCTCACAATCAAATAATTTTTTTAATTCAAAAGAAAATCCTTAAAATATTATAATTTATATATTTTGAAGATAATTTTAATACAGCAAAACTATGGGTTTGTTTGGACGACCAAAAGTGACCAAAAGTTAGAAAAAAATGAAGAATGTCAGTCATTATAGATGTTGGAGACCAAACAAAAGTGACCAAAATAATCCCTTGGAACTATGCAAAGCAAAACGTTCCAACAATTTTGATCAAAAAGTAGGACAAAAAGTTGACAAATGTTAAAAAAAAAGTGAAAAGAAGTTGGTAACTTTTTGTAAAAGTTTGTACAATTTAAATTTTGAAAATAATGCATAGAAAACGAAAATGAGAAAAATTGTTAAAAGTAGATAATGTTTGTACTTTGATGGTTTTTGATCCACCAAACAAGGCCTATTATGTATACTATTAAGTTATATAATATACATAGGAATTAATATATTATTGCAGGAAAATGATAATTTAGAATGTAATTAATCATACTAAAATGATTTAACTAAAAATTAAAGAATTATAAGTAATTTTGAAACAAAAAACACACTCTACCATTACGGCATCATTGGTTTGCTAAAGACCGATAAAAGTATCTAAAAATCTCTAAAGCTCTTTAAGACATTTCGTCACCTTGTACTTCGTAAAATTTCTATAAATTTCTATATATATCTACATATCCCAATAAATTTTTATAAATCTCCAATATTTTTTTACAAATTTCAATAAATTTTTAACAAATTTTAACAAATCTGACTAAATTAGTGGGAACGGATCGAAAAAACCGTTGCAATAGTTTCTTTCTCCAACTTTACACATAGAAGTTAAAAAGTTCAAGAATTTTCAAAAAAATCTGACATAAATCTATGAAAACATATCCAAAAATCATTTTCACGGTTTCTTTCTCTAATTTTTTACCGTAAAAGTTCAAAGATTACACTATTTATTTCTAAAAAAAAGTGGTTTAGGCTAGAAATATCAAACTGTTAAAATTATCTCAAATTACATTTTTTTTTTACCACTGTAAATGCTTCCGTAATTTATTGTAATCCACATTCTAGTTACATAGTTTATAGCAAGGAGACAAAACCGTGTTTATGGGGTTTTCAACCCACCTAGCCTTCACCTACTATTGGAAGAAGGGAAGTTAGTTGAGTATCAATTGGCTAGTTTGACTTTATCTTAGGCTTTATTTGGTTACAAAATTTAGTTCTAACTTTTTTCTTTTTGTTTTTTAGTTTTTTTTTTTTTTCAGGTGTTTGAAGGCCCAAAAACACTAAAAGAATAAAAAATTGGGGTTGATGTGATGTAAATATGATAAGTGATAAAATTTAATTGAAGAAATTTAAAAAACTTTTAAAATTTTTTAAAGTTATTGAGTTTTTTTTAAGTGTCCAAACGCACTCAATAGAGCTCATTTACTAATTCTTTTAATTGTGTATTTAAGTTAGAGAAATTTGTTAATTAATAAGCATGAATACGTGTGATATTAAATCGGTTTATTCTAATTGAACAATTCTTTATTAATTGTATTTTGTATTATTAGGAATATAATTTCTTCACAATCAAATAATTTTTTAATTCACAAGAAAAATCTATAACATATTATAATTTATATATCTTGAAGATAATTTTAATACAGCAAAATTATATATGTGTATTATTAAGTTATAAAATATAAATAAGAATTAATAAATTATTGCGGAAAAATGATAGATTAGAATGCATTAATCGTATTAAAATGATTTAAACTAAAAAATTAAATAAATTATAATGTAATTTTTTAAACAATAAACACACTCTACCATTATATATATAGTATTTAATTAAAAATTGAAATATACATTATCTAATTATGGAGGCATTTGGTGCGAACGAAAAAATAACGAAAAAATATGATTTGAGTAATTTTTTGGTGTTTAGCG
This sequence comes from Vitellaria paradoxa, assembly GCA_019916065.1. NCBI lineage: Eukaryota > Viridiplantae > Streptophyta > Magnoliopsida > Ericales > Sapotaceae > Vitellaria > Vitellaria paradoxa. Next base: position 18,515,452 of record CM034239.1, on the reverse strand, counting down.
TGCAGTCGTCAAACCACGTTTTAAAAAATGAATAGTGAAAATTTTTACTTTTGTGTCAACTTTTTAGAGAGAAAAACCGTCTGAATGATTTTTTTAAATCTGTTAGAATAGTTTTATGTCAAAAATTTATTAAAAAATATGAAAATTTTTTGAAATTTGTAGAAAGGTTATTGAGACTTGTGGAATGTTATTGAGATTTGTAAAAAATATATTGGGATTCGTGAAAAAATTGTTAGGATATGTATATAAATTTATAATTGTTTCACGAAGTATAAGAAGAGCAAAATTTAATAGAGAATTTTATAGATTTTTTAAATTTTTTAATAATTTTCATTGCATCAAATAGATTTTATATATCTCAATATTAAAAGGGCTTAGAGACACTAATTATACTTAATTTATTTATTAATTTTATTTTACTTTACTATTTAAATTGGATTCATTTATTAAATGTACAGGGTGCAGCTCAGACAAGTTGGTATACGGGTAGGTGGACGACGGGTTTAAGGGGACTGCAATAAAAAAATTTATTGTAGGAGTTGTAGTAAAAAAATGAAAGGTTGAGATTTGATTATTTTTAATCAAATGATTCTAATTTAATTTTGTTTAAATTATTTTTAAAATAAAATAAAATTAAAAAAATTTAATTAAAATATAATTAATATAAAATATAAAAAATTACGTACCATTAAAATAAAATCAAATCTTAACCTTACATTTTTTTACGGAACTGAAGTTCCCTCGAATCCGTGGACTTATGACAGGTCATCATATCCAAGTCTTCTGCACTGGCACGTAAATTTTTTTTTTTTGTTTTTTTTGGCTTGACTTGACTTTTGAGATGCCGGTCTTGTCGAAGCCTTCTGCGCTGCCGCGTAAAGATTTTTTTTTTTTTTTTGACTTTCCATTAAAAAAAAATTTAAAATATGAGGCTGATAAATAATACCTTACTGATTAGCCAAATATTTTGTTAAAATTTATAAAAGTTGGACAAAAATAAAAAAAAATTAAAAAAAGTTGATAAAAATAAAAAATTTTTCAGGAAACTTAAGAAAAATCAATTTTATATTTGGTAAAAAAATAAAAAGAAAATTGAAAAATCTGATAAAACCTAATTTATTTTTTTTTTATTTTTACAAAGAAAGAAAATAAAATCTGTCCATTATTAGTTGAAGCAATTATAAATAGAGGACGCCATAGTTACCTGGTGCCCCGCAAGCCTTGCCCACTGCTGCGGATATAATTGTTATACATAAATTGTAAGTTCCTCCCCCCCCTTCCCCAGAAACAGAGTCTGGGTGTCTCTGTATCCAGAAGAAAATTGTAATCTTTTTTGGTTATAGCAACTCGTTAACTTTGATTTAGTTTCCAAATTTATAGTTTTTATTTTTCTGTTTCTCATTTCTTTATTTCCATCAATATTAACTAATTTATTTGATTTTCTTCTTCATCTGCTCCAACAGGATATCGTGAAGAAATGAATATTCAGATTACTTCAGTAAGTTTGATAATTATTTTTATTGATTCTACTTTGAAGAAAGGGATATTCAGATCACTCCAGTAAGTCCCGATAACTATTTTCTATTGATGCTACTTAGATTCTTAGAATTGGGTTTAATTGCCTCAATTTGAGCTCTATAAACATAATATATCTCTATAAAACTCTAATTTTATATGCATTACACAAATTATTTAATTTATATTATTTATTTATTTTTTTTACACTCCAAACACACAAGACGTTCTTCATGAGATATATATACATGATAGATATATATTCTATTTTTTTTGCAAGGTTAATATATATTATATATATAATATATAATTAGAGTCACTGCATCTAAGGTGATCTTTCGTCCATCCTTTTAATTAAATGTAGAAATATGCTGTTGTATTTGATCCAATGGTGGGGAGGTGTAACTGTGGACCCTCAGCCCGATTAATAACATAGAAAGAATATTGTGACCGGGAAGAAATTTTTTCTTTTTATTTTTTTTGTGTGTAGCTCGCTGTAGTTAATTATTAAAAAAATTAATTTTTTTTTGTGTTTGGAAAAATAAAAAAAATTAGCTTTTTAATTTTTTACTAATTAAGCATTTTTGCACTTTAAAATTTAGAAGAAATTTAAAAATAAAAGGATAAATTTAATCATTAAAAAAAAGCTAAAAATTCCGTAGATGATAACTCGACTGCTAACCTCTTTTTTCTTTTTTTTTCCCCCTTAAACGAAGACTGAGGTCCCGTTTGACCGGTCAAAATTTATCAAAAGTTACCAAATTTTAATTATTTTTTATATTTTTTAATAAAATTTTAACACATATCACATTTATATCATATTTTTCTATTTTTATTATATTTTTGTCAACTTTTTTTCTTCCAAATAGCCCCTGAGTCACGAAAATGGCACAGATTGTCCCCTGTATATGCAATTAAGGCTACAATTAATTTCCCTCTAGCCTCCGCCAAATGGACTTGGGGTTAACGTTGCCTTCAAGTTAATCTAATATCAAAATGGTATTGAATAAGTTTTGTAGTAAATCGATTTATTCTTGAATAATTCTTTATTAATTGTATTTTGTATTATTAAGAAAATAATTTCATCACAATCAAATAATTTTTTTACTTCATAAGAAAAATCCTTAACATATTAAATACTAATTATTAATTATTATGGATGCTGGACATTGCTCAACTTGTTTACAATATTCATTTAATTTATTTTCTATATGATGCTTTTAATTGTTTGTTTTAGTATTTCATAAAAACAGAGATACTTTTCATGCACTGTAATTTGTTGGGTTAAATTTGTAACAGGATTGTTTTTTTAATTATATTTTTGTTTTAGGAGCATTGATTTTGTCATGGCATTGCCAAAAGAAAAGATTTTTAGTTTCTTAAGATGTTGGCAAATCACTTACATAAGAAGTGATGTTAGTCTCCTCTTGTATCTTCATTTTTCAACTTTGAACGCTCCATGCCCTACTTTTCAAGGTATACATGCATATTTTGGTAATTAGTTTCCATCACATTTAGACTTTCTCTTAGCATTTAGATTTAGAAATACTTTTCAGAATATGAGTAAAATTACTTTTTAAAAATATATTACATTAAAATGAGCAAAGGTCATAAATGGTAATTCATAATTAAAAGAAAAGTTATTAAGCTATTTATTGTCGTTGATTTACATCACAATCCATACGTCATGTCTTAACTAATGGGATTCCAGGGCTACAGTGAAGCATTCCATTGCAGGGGTTATAGTGAAAAATCAAAGGTTGAGATTTGATTGTTTTAATCGAATGGTTGTAATTTAATTAAAATTATTTTCAAAATAAAAATAAAAGTTAAAAAAATCTAATTGGAACACAATTAATGTAGAATGTAAAAAGTCGCTTGTTATAAAGTGAAAATGAATCTCAACCATTCATTTTTTCACTGCAGCCCATTGAACCCTTAACTAATGGAAGATTGATTTATTGTCTAAGATGACGGCTAAGTCGTTCCCTCTATCAACGAGTGCCATGCACTCTTAGTATAATTAATTTTTTATTTTTATTTTAAAAAAATAAAATTTCCTCTCATTATGAGAATGTTTAGTTTATCAAAATCAATAAAAATTCATTAATTTCTATTAATTTTTTTTTAATTTTTTTCAATTAAATTTTGTTACATATCACTTTTACATCAAATCTATTTTTGTTATAATTTTTTGTCATCCAAATGGCACCTTAATTTGTATTCCCTTACTTTTCTCAAAATCACCATAATCTTGTATTTATTAGATTCTTAACTGTTAAAATATTTATTGTGTCTAAGGTGCATCATTTAAATACTAAACTTGAATTATTTACTCCACAATTTGATACTATGTTATATAAAGAAGAACGCACTTGAGTCGTATTTGATTTGTTATATAAGGTTTAATTGACTGGATTAATAATAATAGTAATAAAAAAAATTTCATTTTTAACGATTATAAAATGTAAGTTTCAATTATAACGGTTAAGGAAGTATTGTGCAATACATGATATAGGTTAAGTTTTGCCGTTACTAGAAGATAACGCACTTTTACAGTGATTTTATTAACCGTTGGATTGCAAAACCTATTTTGTGATAGTTTTTACGAACGTGTAAAATATAATTATTTATAATTGTAATGATTATATGTAATGGCTTTTTACAATCGTTGTAAATTGTTGTGTATTAAGAATAGTTATAATAGCATTAATTAAGGGTTAATTCGGGAAGAATAGTTATTCAGTGTTTTACATTTCTTTGAAATGGTTAAATTTAAATTTTTGTATTTAAAATTTTTTAGATCATGAAGGATAAAAATATCAAATTAACAAAAAATTAAAAATTAATAACTAAAAAGCTAGTTATTCCTCTTCCCAAGCACAAACACACAAATATATATATATATATGAAACACAAATGCACATAAACCATAAAAAAAAAGAAAGAAACTAATTTTTTAGTAGTAAATTAGTAGTCAAGTACAAAAAAAAAAAAAAAAAAAAAAACAAAGAAAAACTTTTTTTTTCTTTCCAAATTAGGCTTAAGTAACAATTATTTTTTTGTAACAGTTGCAAATAAAATTTAGCTCTATCATTTCTTTTTTTTTTAAGCTTTTTTTTTTTTTTAATAAAGCTCATTTACTAATTCTTTTTTTTATTAGGTGTTTAAGTTAGAAAATTTTGTTAATTAATAAGCATGAATAAGTCTTGTATTAAATTGGTTTATTCTAATTGAATTATTAATTGTATTTTGTATTATTAAGAAAATAATTTCTTCACAATCAAATAATTTTTTTAATTCACAAGAAAAATCCTTAACATATTATAATTTATTTATTTTGAAGATAATTTTAACACAGCAAAATTAAGTATGTGTATTATTAAGCTATATAAATATACATAGGAATTTAATAAATTATTGTGGAAAATGATTGTTTAGAATGTAATTAATCATACTAAAATGATTTAACTAAAAATTAAATAAATTATAATGTAATTTTTGAAATAATAAACACACTCTACCACCACTATGGTCTACCGCTATGGCACCGTTAAATTTGTTAAAACTTAACAAAAATCTCTAAAAATTTCTTAAAATCTCTAAAACTTTTTAACATATTTTGGCTATTTCGTACTTTGTGAAATCTCTATAAATTTTTATACATATATATATCTCAAAAATTTTTATAAATCTCAATATTTTTTTTTACAAACTTCAATAACTTTTTAACAAATCTGATATAAATTCATGGGAACGGATTGAAAAAACCATTCTCACAGTTTCTCTTTTTAAATTTTTCATGTAGATATCAAAAAGTTCAACAATTAAAAAAAAAAGTCTGATATAAATCTATGAAAATGGACTTAAAAAATTGTATACTATTCATTTTCAAAAAACATGATTTAGGTTAAAAAACATCAAACATCAAAAATTATCTCAAACTATATTTTTTTTCTTAATTTTTTTTATCACTCCAAATACTACCATAATTTATTATAACTCACATTCTAGTTACATAGTTTATAGCAAGGATATAAAACCACGTTTTATGGGGTTTTCAGCTCTCCTGGCCTTCATCTACTTTTGGAAGAAGGGAAGTCAGTTGAGTACCAATTGGCTAGTTTGACTTTATCCTAGGCTTTTTTGTCTCGTTACAAAATTTAGTTGTAACTTTTCGCGCTTTTTTCTTTTCGGATTTTTTCATTTATTTTATACAGCTCATTTCCTAATTCATTTGTCTTTTTTATTGGGTATTTAAGTTGGGGAAATTGGTTAATTAATAAGCATGAATAAGTCTTGTATTAAATCAGTTTACTCTAATTGAACAATTCTTTAAATTGTATTTTGTACTATTAGGAAAATAATTTCTTCACAATCAAATAATTTTTTTAATTCACAAGAAAATTCTTAAAATATTATAATTTATATATTTTGAATATAATTTTAATACAACAACATTATATATGTGTATTATTAAGTTATATAAATATATATAGGAATTTAATAAATTATTGCGGAAATGATAGTTTAGAATGTAATTAATCATACTAAAATGATTTAAATAAAAATTAAATAATTTATAATGTAATTTTTGAAACAATAAACATACTCTACCATTATATATGTGGAGCTGTTTGATAACACTGTTATTTTTTGCTTACGTTTATATCTTTATATTTTCTATTTTTTAATTTTTTTGTTGTTGTTTTTATTTAAAATGAAAACTGAAATTGCGTTTGAAAATACAATTTTGTTTATAATTATTATTTTTTTATTTTATAAAATATTTAATTTTATTAATTTTTTAAAAATTAGTTGAATTTAATAAATATATTTTATATTAATTTAATTTTATTATATATCAAACACAATTGAATAAATATAAGTATTATATCATTTAATCCAGTAAATATAAAATATATTAATTATAATGTAATAATTAATTTAATTTAATTATGATATATATTAAAAATAATTTAATAAAATATATTTAATATTAGTTAAAAAATTATTAAATTAAATTAAATTACTTAATTATAATACTTATTAAAAATTATTTAATAAAATATATTTATATTAATTAAATTAAATTAATATATTTCAGATTAATGTTTATTAACATAATTTAATAATATATATTTCATATTAATTAAATTAACTAATTTAATTTAATTATTTATTAGTAATAAATTAATAATATATATTATATATTAATTTAATTGTATTTTTCATTAAAAGTAATTTTAGTTTAATAAAATATTTGAATAAAATAATTTATTTTAACATAATATAACAAAAATTGACAAAGTATGGCAAAGTGTTTGCAAAAAAAAAAAAAAAAAAAAAAAGAGTAAAAATATTTTTTTATTTACATTTTTCTATTTAAATTTTTATTTTTTTGAAAAAAACATAAACAGACTTGACAGACATGTTTCTATTACTAGTTTACAAAATTTGTTAGTTTACAAAATTTTAAAAATATAAACAAACAGAAAACAAAAACATTACCAAACGAGGCTATAGTATTTAATTAAAATTTGAAATATATGTTATCTAATTATGGGAGCATTTGGTGCGATGAAAAATAAAAAAAATAAAAAAATATGATTTAGGTAATTTTTTTGTATTTGGTGTGCAGTCATCAAATTACGTTTTTAAAAGATAAATAGTGAAACTTTTTAATTTTTGCGTCAACTTTTGAAGAAAAAACCATCTGAATAATTTTTTTAACTCCGTCAAAATAATTTTATATCAGAATTTATTAAAAGACGTGAAAAATTTTTAAGATTTGTAGAAAAGTTATTTAAGTTTGTGAAATGTTATTAGAATTTATAAAACATTTATCGAGATTTATAAAAAATTATTAGAATATCTAGATATATATAAATTTATAATTATTTTACGAAGTATAAAAAGTATAAAATATAATAGAAAATTTTAAAAATTATTAAAATTTTTAAATAATTTTTATCTCACCAAACAAATATGATATATCTAAATATTAAAAGAGTTTAGTCACACTAATTATACGTAATTTATTTATTAAATTAATTTTATTTTACTATTTAAATTGGATTCATTTATTAAATGTACGGAGTGCAGCTCAGAAATTTGGTATACGGCTAGGTGGACTTGTGATAAGTCTGTCACATCGAAGTCTTCTGCAATGACACGTAAATTTTTTGACTTGACTTGTGAGAAGCATGTCTGGTCGAAGTCTTCTGCATTGGCGCGTAAAGATTTTTTTTTTAACTTTTCAGTAAAACAATACAATTTAAAATGCGAGGCTGATAAATAATTCCTTACTGATTAGTCAAGTAAAAAGTTGAATAAAAATGAAAAAAAATATCAAAAAAATTGTTAAAAATTAGAAAATTTTAAAGAAAGTTAAGAAGAATAATTCTATCTTTGGTAGAAAATATAAGAAGGAATTTGACAATTTTGATAAAACCTAATTTATTTATTTTTTTATTTTTACTCATTTGTAAAAGAAAAAAAAATAAAATCTGTAAATAGGTCAATTACTAGTTGAAGCAATTATAAATAGAGGATACCACAATTATCTGGTGCCCCCAAGCCTTGCTCACTGCTGCAGATATAATTGCTATGTATAAATTGTGTAAATTCCTCCCCCCAAGAAACAGAGTCTGGGTGTCCCTGTATCCAGAAAATTGTAATCCTTTTTGGTTATAACAACTCGTTAACTTTGATTTAGTTTCCAAATTTATTGCTTTTATTTTCCTGTTTCTCATTTCTTTATTTCCATCAATATTGACTAATTTATTTGATCTTCTTCTTCTTTTTCATCTGTCCGAATAGGATGGCGTGAAGAAAGGAATATTCAGATCACTCCAGTAAGTACTGACAACTATTTTTCAATGATTCTACTTGAATTTTTAGAATTGACTTTAATTGCATCTATTTAGAGCTTTATAAATATAATATATCTCTATAAAAATTTAATTTTAGATGCATTATGCAAATTATTTAATTTATACTAATTTTTTTTTGCACTCTAAATACACATGACGTTCTTCATGATATATATATATATATATAATATATAATTAGCATCACTGCACTTAGGGACCGATTGGATGGTGCTAAAATTTTAGAGGGATAAGTTTTAGAGGGAGTATAAGATAAGAGGGGATATTATTTTTAGAGGGTTGGCCCACATTGATGTGATGTTTATGAAGGGGGATAACTTTTGACTTGATTTGGATGTTTTATAAATAAGAGAAGGTGAATGATGATAAAAAGAGTCAAATGACTCTTTTGCCCTTGTGATGTCTCAAACTTAGTTACCTATTAAATTAAATATTAAATTACAAAACCCACTCTATTTAATTATTTTTGGACAATTTGAAGTTATATTATTTATTTCATTGAAAATTTAATTTTTTATAAATTTATTTAAAAAACTTTTTTTTAAATATGTACTTTTGAATGGTTGATTATTATCCAATTTTTTTAATTATGTTTATTTTGACTTGTTGGCTTATCTATTATTTTTTTATTAACATTATATTTATTTTAATCAAGTTAACAATACCATTAACGAAGATTAAAAACGTAAAAAATTTATCCACTTGAAGGGAGATAATTTTTAACTAGCCCAAACCCTAGCTAAAAATTATCTCCCGCGGGGGCTAAATTTAATACCATGCAAAATCTAATCCAGGAGAGAAAGGAAGCATTTCGACTGTCAAACCAAGCAAAAAATGTGGGGCCCACGGGTAAAATTTTTGCCCCCTTTCTTTAGCTGCATTCAATCGGCCCGTTACGGCGATCTTCCGTCAACCCTTTAATCAAATACAAAAATATAGTATTATATTTGATCCAACGGTGGGGTGGAGAGGTGTAACTGTGGACTCTCAGCCTGATTAACAACGTAGAAAGAGTATTAAGCCTGGGTAGAAAAAGATTTAGTTTTTTTTTGGTAGTTGGCTGTAGTTAATTATTAAAAAATCAATTTTTTTGGAAAAAAATAAAAAAGTTGACTTTTTAATTTTTTATTAATTTAACATTTTTACACTTTAAAATTTAAAAGAAATTTAAAAATAAAAGGATAAATTTAATAATTAAAAAAATTAAAATTTTAGTGAATAATAACTTGTCTACTAGCTTTTTTTTTATTAAAAAAAAAAAAACGAATACTAAGTCACAAAAATGACGGAGATTGCCCTCTGCATATGCAATTAATGCTCCAATTAATTTCCCTCTAGCCTCCACGATATGGACTTGGGGCTAACGTTATCTTCAAGTTATCTAATATTGAAATGGTGAGTCTTCTCGTTAAAGTTAGATACTTCATAATAAAATTGAATCGTTCATAAGTCTAATATTACCTAACTACATTGAATGTTATGGTGAATTCCTTCATTTCTACCAAACTGACTTTTGCAATACAGTACAATTTAATTGCTCAGGTCAACACTATTTTGTTTTGTTTTTTTTTTTTTTAGCGTGTTTAAGTTGGAGAAATTTGTAAATAGGTAAGCATGACTAGGTCTTGTATTAAATCGATTTATTCTTGAATAATTCTTTATTAATTGTTTTTTGTATTATTAAGAAAATAATTTTATCACAATTAAATAATTTTTTTTAATTCACAAGAGCAATGCTTAACATAAATAAAATACATTTTGAAGATAATTTTAAATCAGCAAGATTATATATGTGTATTATTAATTTACTAGTAATAACTTGTGTCTATCACAATTTGAACAAAATTAGTATTAAGTTTTTTATATAGTTGAAATTTTAGACAAAAATTCAAATTAAAAAAATTATAATAATTCATGAATTTTAATTTTTTTTAAATTTTAGGCCATACCAGCTATTACATGTGTTTTGATTTCTCTCTAATTAATTTTTGAAAAATAACATAAAAAAACACAAATTATGGTGCTTTAATTTAAAAAATTCAATTTCCTTAAATCATAATTGCGCAAACTTTGAGTTGACAGTTTTGATTTATATACGATTTTCACCCTTAAAATATGGTGAAATTTAAAATGTTAAATTTATTTTATGAGATATAGTAGTAGAGTTCATTAAAATAAGAATTGAGTAGAAAGTTAAAAATATAAAAATGATCTCAATCGTTGAATAAGCGAAAAAATAATTTTTAACTGTTAAATCTTAATTTGTAAGAGAGATATTTTTAAAATCGTCTTATTTTATTATATAAATATAAATATACATTGGAATTTAATAAATTATTACGAAAAATGATAGTTTGAAATGTAATTACTAGTATGAAAATGATTTAACTAAAAATTAAATAAATTATAATGCAAATTTTGAAACAATAAACACACTCTCATTTTATATATATATATTTAATTAAAATTTAAAATATATATTATCTAATTATATATCTAAATATTAAAAGAGCATAGACACACTAATTATACTTAATTTGTTTGTTATATTAATTTTATTTTATTATTTAAATTGGATTCATTTATTGAATGTACGGAGTACCGCTCTGACAAGTTGTTGCAAGGCTGGGTGGACTTCTGGTAAGCCTATCTTATCGAAGTCTTCTGCACTGGCGCGTAAAGACTTTCTTTTTTTTTTTTTTCTTTTTTTTTTGACTACTCATTAAAAAAATATAATTTAAAATATGAAATTAACAAATGACATTTTAATAATTAGTCAAGTATATTGTTAAAATTTATAAAAGTTAGATGAAAAAAATTAAAAAAAAGTTGATAAAATTTGAAAAAATTGAAAAAGTTAAAAAAATTAATTTTATATTTGATAAAAAATAAAAAAATAAAAAAATTTAATTTATTTTTATTTTTATTATTTGAGTGTGTTACATGACCCCTCAAACTCAGTCGTAAAAGAAAATCTGTAAACTCCATTGTTAGTTGGAGCTATTATAAATGGGGCACACCGTTATTTGGTGCCCCCCAAGCCTTGCCCACAGCTGCTGATATAATAGTTACTGGAGATACAATTATATATAAAGATTGTAATTTCCTCCCCCCAGAAACAGACTCTGGGTGTGCATGTTCCTGCATCCAGAAAATTGTAATCCTTTTTGGTTATCACAACTTGTTAACTTTGAATAAGTTTCAAAATTTATAGCATTTATTTTTTTCTATTCTCATTTCTTTATTTCCATCAATATTAATTGATTTAATTGATCTTGTTCTTCATCTGCCCAACAGGTTGGCATGAAGAAAGGAATATTCAGATTATTGTAGTAAGTTTTGATAACCATTTTCCATTGATTCTACCTTGATTCTTAGACTTAACTTAAATGTCTCCATTTGTAGCTCTATAAACATAATATATCTCTATAAAACTCTTAATTTTAAATGTATTGTCCTAATTGTTTAATTTATACTAATTTTTTTACGCTCTAAACTCACATGTTCTTCACGTTATATATACATATATATAATATAGTCGCTGATTGTACATAATTAATCACCTTACGTAGGAGAGAAGGATTTGTTTCTCAATAACCCACAATGGTTTGGAGCACACACAAACGTTTGGTAGGAAAGAAAATTGTTTCACAAGAAAAATCGCTGGTATTAGAGTTGATGCTAGTGGCGGTGGTGGTTGTACTCATCTCATCAGCAAATGGTGCACCAACAACGGCCAATCTGATGAGTCGTGGTTGCAAGAGCATGTGTGGGAATTTCACGATTCAATACCCATTCGGTGACAAAGAAGGCTGTTATTTTAACGATGGTTTCCTGATTAATTGTAGCGACCCCATACCGTATCTCCAGAAGGGTAATATTGAGGTTTTGTCCGTATCGGTCGACCGCGGCGAGGGTGAGCTACGTATTTTGGCGCATGGGCCACATGGCTGCTACAACCCGTCTAATAATTCTTTTGGTGATAACCCCAACGATAGAACTTCTGCACATCTTCGGACGTCCGAATTCTCCATATCTACCAAGAACAAATTTACTGTGATTGGTTGCGACACTTACGCGTATATCCAGTCTAAAGAAACCGCCGATGCGACCGGGTGCAGGTCAGAATGCAGCAGCCCTGATCACGTTGAGAATGGAACTTGCTCTGGATATGGGTGCTGCCAAGTCTCCATTCCCAAAGGATTGAACGATGTCTATATGGAGGTACTTAGCTTCCATAATCACACCAACATAACACAATTCAATCCCTGCAGCCATGCCTTTCTTGTTGAACAAGGTAACTTTAATTTCTCCAAAACTTACCTTCAAGATTTCAATCAATCAAGGATGCCCATGATTCTTGATTGGGCAATAGAGAATAAGACTTGCCAAGCCGCTAAAAGAAGTAAGTCAAGCTATGCGTGCGGAGAAAATACTGATTGCATTGAAGCAGAAAATGCTCTGGGGTATCTCTGCAATTGCTCGTCCGGTTACCGAGGGAATCCATACCTCTCAGATGGCTGCCAAGGTACAACCTATAATACACTTACTCATTCATTGCGCTCTCGCAATTGGTTGGTTGTGTAATCTTAATTGTTCATGTACCTGAGTTTCAAGTCCTCCGTCTATATGAAACTCATACACACAAACAATTAAAATTGCAAAGTCCGATCACTTCCAAATGTCTGAAAAATTATTGTTTGTGTGTATTTGCAAAAGATGTTCTACTATAATTTTTATGAGAAAAGGGTGATGTGATGATGATTTTATTGTAACAAAAATGTATTATGGTAAGTTCTTTCTTTTAAAATTATAAACCCTTTAAGAAAAAGAAAATTAGGGTCCATGATCCATTCTTGACAAGGAACTCTCTGATTGGAAACGTGCAGATATAAATGAATGTGAGGAGGACAATGACTGTATGCATAAAGATAAATGTAAGAATATATTAGGGAATTACACGTGTTATTGCCCCAAAAGACACCACGGGGATGGCAGACTAAATGGAGAACGCTGCTCTGCTGATCAACTTCTAGTAATTCAGATCGTGATTGGTAAGTATAAAGTTATAGAGAAATACTTATGTGCCAAACCAATTTATCGTAATTAATTAATTATTAAAATGACGTAAAAATAGTAATTTTAAAATTATGGAGTATTTTAATAAATATTTTTATTTAAAGCGATAAACACAAAAGTGTATACAACATTCTAATAACTTATTCAGATTTTTTTTATGATATAATATACCTTTACTTGTATTTACATAGTGAGGCGCAAGTATTTGATTCTTTGAATTTTTCCAACTTCGATACCCTTATCATATCAAGTAATAAACAAACTAAATAAAAATTAAAAAATGTTATGCTTACACTTTTTTTTAAACCTTATTTACACCCTCTTAATTTACACTGGTCACTATCCGTAGTGACTAATATATTTCATCAAAATTATTACAGTCGTAAGATGTTGTCTTGAACTTGCGGTTGTTGTGGTTGATCTTATGGCTGTGATAATTTCGAATGAAATGCACTAGTCACTACAGATAGTGACCAGTGCAAATTGATAAAGTATAAACATAGGTGTAGAAAAAAAAGTGCAAACATAGCATTACTAATAAAAATTGATGGTGGATGTGTTTTTTTAATTCTTTCCATGCTTTTATGAAAATCTTAACATGATACTTGTAAACGAAAGAAATTGGGCACTAGGAAAATGATCACCCAACTCTGTGTGATACTTGTAAAGGAAAGAAATTGGGTACTAGGAAAATGATCACCTAGAGGATGGCTTGTGGCTCAGTGGTAAAAACCTTCCCCAGTCTCCTTATTGACCCGGGTTCGACACTCGGGGTGCCCTTCCCCCTACTTACCAACAAAAAAAAATGATCACCTAGATCCGTGTGCCGTTTTATTAGATTACCCTTTTTCCGAATTAGGAGAGGGATTAGGGATGTCAAATATACCCATACCCGGTGGGTACCCGCTTTACCCGCCCCGTTCGGGGAGGGTATGGTGATGTTAATAGCGGGGACGGGGACGGGTATGGAGATTTGAAATGTTACCCACACGGATATGGGGACGAGGACGGGTACGATAGTCCCTACCCCGCTCCGTACCCGTTTAAATATTTATTTGTTAATTTTGTTGGCGTGGTGACTCATTTAGAAGTCCCACATCGATTTCTCACAAATAAGTAAAGGTCTTGTGAGGTTATAAATAAAGACTACTTCATCTTTGGTTAAGTGCATTAGTCAAAGTCAAATATTATATATATAGTTTTATTTTTTATTTAATATATATATGTAATATATTTTTTTATTTAATATATATAATATTTATAATAATTTTATACATATAATATATAATTTGTAATAGTTAATATACTTAGCAGGTAAACGGGGACGGGGATGGGGAATTCATTATTTTGTGAGGACGAGTATGGGAAAAATTTTTTTCCTCGAAACGGGGATGGGGATGGGGACGAGTAAGGGTATTGCTAAACGGAGACGGGGACGGGGAAGGTCATACCCGCCTCGTTGACATCCCTAAGAGGGATTGCTAAGATAGACAAAACCAAAGATCTTAATGGCAAGAATTTTTCTCTCGAAATGACTATATGTAATAAATAACCTCTGTGAGAGAGTGCCGGCTAAACTTAATTGACCGCCAAACTCTCTCTAATGACTAAGTTAACCTCTAGTACATATTTCAATAATCATAATAGGTGTAATGGAGTATTGGCCATACCTCTCCTACTTGGGTCGTATCACTTCTTATACTCCTTAAGCTGGTCTTTAAAAAAAAAAAAAAACAGGAGTCATTTCCTACTTGAGTGCTTACTTGGGGCTTTATCTCATCATTTCCAAATCCCACCGTTCATGTCTTAATCCTTGTCATCAAAATATTCTTTCCTCAGATTTCATCCAATGCTACCTTTTTGGTTACTATTGACAAAACGAGGTTCCATATTAGCCTTCGCTAGCTGAAGTGAACTTCCTGTTATCTCCTTTCAGTAAACAAATGAATGGTTTGACAAGCTGATGCAATTTCATTCCCTAATCTAGTTGGATCTCAACTGATGGTTGGATCTTAACTACTTGTTGGGAGGTAGGCCATTTGGCACTCATCCAATGGGTTCTTACCCTAGAGGTTTCTAGAAGCCATGATGCCCATAGGGATATGTAGTCCAATCAAAATTTACATATGCTGTGCCAATTCACCTTTGGAGGCATCAAGTCAGTTCGACATCTGTCCTTTTTAGCCTTTCTATTTAAGTCTGCCATTTGGCTAGGGAATACATCTTGTTTTCTTACTTTATTTTTGCAATAAGTTATAGTGTTCTTCAGGTGTTTAGTCACTTCTCATTCTCTCTATTCAGTGAATCCACCCTAGAACTTACATTCTTTTATTATTTCTTTTTCTTTACAATTCATTTACTTCTTCTCCTTCTTTTAGAACGAGTCATTATTGTTATTATGTTGCAAGTGAGGAAGGCATTCAAAACTTGCATAGGGATTTTGAGATCCATAGTAATGTTTTGCTAAAACTCCATAAGACAAAACCTTGATCTCAAACAGAGTGGGATCAAGTCCATTAGCTTTTCCTGTTTGTTACTAGCTGAATGGTGCAAGTTCCATTCCACCATTTGCTGAGAGAAAGTGTATCATGGTTTAAATCTTTCCTATAGGCATGCCTTGACTTTCTTCTCAGCCAGCCGAAGCTTCTTTTTATGCCTCTATCTCTCTATCTCTTTCATCCAACTATCTCCAATGATCTATTATCTGTTGTATAATACAATCTGACTCTGCTCTTAGACTTACTCTTCCTCAGCATGTACTTCAAATTCGGGCTTCCTTCGAGTGATTAGATCTCTTAAGTAGACATAGGAAGATTTGATAGAATTTTTATTCTCCATCATTCATTCCTTAGCTTTTGAGCGCTTTCAATTAACGTTTTCCATAGATGGTGCCAAAATGTAGGAAAAAGAAATTGACATTAAGAAAATGACCATGTAACCCTTTGCATTAATTGGGATTGCCTCTTTTCAAAAATAGGAAAGAATTTTCCGAGATGAACAGAACTAGAGCACTTAATAATAGGAATGCTTTTCTCTAAATGATAATCAGCAAGAAAGAACTTTCATTAGGGAGTAACAACCTACTTAACCATTGTACACTCTATTAGCTTAGTCAACCTCTAGTATTGCAAATAGTAGGTGCATAATTGAATAATGGACAATCCTCTCCTACTTAGGTTATACTCCTTGAGTTGGTCTAGTTTTTTTGGGAAGGGGAGTCATTTCCTCCTTGAGCACTCACTTAGGTTTTATCCTTTCTTTTCCAAATCCTATTGTTCTTGCCTTAATCCTTGTCATTCCTTCTCAAGATGTCACCTAATTCTACTCCTCTACTTACTAGTGAAAAAATGGGTCTCGCAATATGTTAGTCGAGTTAATGAAGTCATTGATAGTTAGTATGTAGTACCTAACAAACAATTGTATTTTTTTGAATTTAATTTTTAATTCTTAATGTATATTCTAATAGGTTGTGTAGGATCGATTCACACACACACACATGATATATGAAAGAAAACAGTAAAGAGATCAACATACAGATTTACGTGGTTCCCCAAAATCCAGGTAAGTCTACGAGAGCATGAGCGGGGTTCTTTCTTATTGATCATCGGGTTACATAGAAAATATTTATAGCCACCTCTATTCCTAACCCTAATAGGATTACATGGTCTGTTCCTAATCCTAATAGGATTACATGGTCTGATTTCTAAAATACCCTTAATTACACCGTGCCATATTGTGAGGGGCGTTGCCCTCTGTACCCCCCAAACCTTCGAGCCTACAGCCCAGCCCACTACACATTGAATCCGAGATGAGGGTGGATGCTTTGCTTCCCTTGCTCCGCTTCACATCCACCCCTCCTTCCTAGCACTTGGTTCCTATCCGTATGAGCCACAAGTCCAAGTAGGTTGAAAACAATATATTTATCCAAGTAGGGATAAGGTTGAGTATGTCTTACCCTCTCTAGAATCACAATGCAAGAGTCTCATATATTGAATTGCCTTTTAACCTATACTTTAATGGTGTACTTGTTTGTTGGTGAATAGATTTTAGGTGACATTTAAAGAAAACAAATTACTTAGAATTGAGAGGCATGAGTCACTTTACTACTGGCGAAGACAGCATTGGCAACCACAATTGGTGGTTGCTATAGGCATGAAAGTAGTTGTTAATGACCTTTAGGGACTGCGTGGCAATCGACGCAAATGTGTCGTCACTAATGATGGTTGCTAACTTTTAGCAACCACAAGGCAGCAGTTGTAAACTTTTAGCAATTGTGTTAGTGATCGCCCATTAGCCAATTATAGAAAGTTTTTGCGACCACTTATAATACATTAGTGACTGCTATAAGCAGTCGCTAATGTTTGGCACTACCTTCCCGCCATATGCTACGAAACTTTTTGTGACCGCCTTAAATTTTTTTGTGACCGCGTGACGGTTGCTAATAGAAATTATTCAAAAAAATTTCTTTTGTGGTGACTACTTTAGCAATCACTATTAGCGGTCGCTAATGTTATTTTTTTTAAAAAGTTTTAATTGTTTTTTTGTTATTGATTATGATATTAAAAAAATTTAGAAATCTGAATTTTTCAATATATATAATTACTAATTGTGATAATTGACCTGTGCAACAAATATTCATAATAAGCAATATTAAAATCTATCTAGAGTATCAAAATACCGTGTTTATTTATATTACAAATATTAATATATTTACAAAATTCTGTATCTATTACAAATCATAAGGAACAAACAAAAAGAAAAAAAAAAAGTAAAAGTCTTCAGTCTGCTCCGATCATCAGTGAAAGCTAAAAAAAAAGAAAATAAATACTATTAGCTAGCCCAAATCAAATTAAATAAGTAAAATTTGTAAAACATAAACTTAATTAAATTTATTTGAATGAAAAAAATAAATATGTACCTGTGGATCATCGTCGCCGCCAAGGTAAGTCCATGAGGGAAATGTGCCAACATCTGGATCCAAAAACTAGGGACGATGGCTCTATGAGTAGTGACACTCCATCTTGGCCATAATTTGTGTATCGCGTTTGTCTATCTCGGCTCGTAAAGTTTAGAGCACCTCCTCAGTATGAATCTGTGAGCCCTAGGAGAAGCCAGCTCTAAATGACTCACCTTGCCGAAAGATAGAACGTGAAATGCCACTGCCTTATGTGAGAGTATACACGTGGCCCGCTCGGCCAATGACGAAGTAGAATATCTCATCCCTCCTCACCTTAAACTCTCTCTCCTCCTGTGGCAGCTTACTCAAGTGAGACTGGAATTGAGCCTACACAAAATAATATAAATAAAAAAAAAGACAAGGAACTGGATTTTTTAATAGTTTAAAAAAATATTAAGGTATTTAGAGATATCTGGAGAGCGTAGTCATGGAATACTTTTCAAAGGTATCTATTGGACATTTTCATCCTTGTGAAAGCTGTAATCTTCTAGAAGTGTACAACTCTTTTTATTAATCATTATCATCATCATCATCATTTTGTAGAAGGTCTATAAATAGTTCACATTGCATTTAACTCCATCTATTTTTGCCATCCGAAGTGGAATAATATAACTACCTTGTAAATTAAACTTGAACCCCTAAGAAACTTGACTACGGAAAGAAAAAGAAAGAGAAACATAATATTCCTATTGCTCCCATTTTATGCTTAATGAACAATCCATTATTTATTTGATTGTTTATTGATTTATTTATTTTGTTTTGTTTTGTTTTCAATAATCATGGCTTCAGCATTCAACTGAATTATATTACATTTTCTTTTTGATTCAATCACATTTATAGCATTAAGAAGTGACTATATATATATATGCAGGTTTAAGCACAGGCATTTTAGTTTTACTTCTGGGAAGTTCTTGGACATATTGGATGCTTAGGAAGAGAAAGTTGATGAAACTCAGAGAGAAATTCTTTCAACAAAATGGGGGCTCAATGTTACAACAGCAGCTCTCAAAACATAAAAAATCAGTTGAAATAGCAAGAATCTTTACTGCTGAAGAACTCAAAAAGGCCACCGATAATTATGATGACAGTAGAATCGTCGGTCAAGGTGGCTTTGGAACAGTATACAGAGGAGTATTACAAGACAACACGGTGGTTGCCATTAAGAAATCGAAAATAAGTGATAAGAGCCAAATCGAGCAGTTCATCAACGAGGTGGTCATCCTTGCACAAATGAACCACCGGAATGTGGTGAAACTGCTAGGCTGTTGCTTAGAAATACAAGTTCCTTTATTGGTTTACGAATTCATCACAAATGGAACACTCTCTGACCATCTTCACAATGAATCTCGAGCGTTTTTGCTCACGTGGGAATTGCGTTTGAAGATAGCAGCCGAAACTGCGGGAGCGCTCGCGTACTTGCATTCTGCTACTTCTGTGCCAATAATTCATAGGGACATTAAGAGTACAA
Source organism: Vitellaria paradoxa (assembly GCA_019916065.1). Lineage (NCBI taxonomy): Eukaryota > Viridiplantae > Streptophyta > Magnoliopsida > Ericales > Sapotaceae > Vitellaria > Vitellaria paradoxa. The sequence goes on along the minus strand of CM034239.1, from coordinate 18,495,540 downwards.
ACATCCTCTTGGATGATAACTACACTGCAAAAGTGTCAGACTTTGGGGCTTCGAAATTGGTCCCCTTGGATCACACTCAGCTGGCTACGTTGGTGCAAGGGACATTTGGATACCTAGACCCCGAATATTTTCATTCAAGCCAATTGACAGAAAAGAGTGATGTTTACAGTTTTGGAGTTGTCCTTGCTGAGCTATTAACAGGACAGAAGGCACTTTGTTTTGATAGGCCTGAGAAAGATAGAAACCTGGCAACTTATTTTGTTTCTTCATTAAAAGAAGATCGACTCTTTCAGATTCTTGGGACTAGATTGGTAGAGGATGGGAAATTTGAACAAATAAGGGAAGTGGCTAAGCTTGCAAAGAGGTGCTTGAGAGTGAGAGCAGAGGACAGACCTACCATGAAAGAAGCAGCAAATGAGCTGGACAACTTGAGAATGATGAAGAAACATCCATGGGAAGAAATGGATTTGTATCCTGAAGAGACTGAGCAGTTGCTTCATCAAAATCTACCTTCAGATGGCTACTTTGTCGATGTTCCTAGTAGTTCTAGCGCAGGGTACAATAGCCTGAGGGACCAAATGATTGTACCATTAGACGATGGTCGTTAGACATCATTGCTATCTAAATTAATGTAGTCTAAAAAATGATACTTTTTTTTCCTATAACCTTTTCATTTCTGACAATGTAAGACCTTGGCCTTGACTTTTATATACGTCATTATATTTAACATTATATTAGTGTGCTAATTTTTTTGTTTTTTTTGAAACTGTATATTATTGTGATAATTTTTCGTCAAGTAATATTGTAAATACTAGATTTTCTTAATCAAAAATAAATATGGTACTAACTTGCTCTCATTCTAGTTGCTGGGTTCAGACGATGTTTGATAGAAGAACTCAATTGTACATTGACCAAAACAACAGGAATTTGACTATTATAATTAAACTGTGAGGGATGAAAGTGACATAGAGTACAAATTGTAGGGATGATTTATATACTTTACCCTAAAATTTATTAAAATTAACAATTTAAACGACTAAATAATTAACAAACAATGCAAATTAGATCAATATAATTATACTTTTTAATTGTAAGACATTTTTATTCTCATGGCTAAATTAGTCACAATCTGTTGTATTTTTACTATTATAGTTATTTGTAATATTTGATACCTATATTAATTGGATTTTCATAATGCACTACTCTATGATAATTGACACAAGAAGATTTTTATGTCTTTACTTTTGGTTATAACAGTAAGGGGGAATTCTGATTCTATTAGTTAAAGAAATTTTTATATGGCCTCAAACACACCTCCTGTAATTAATATTCAAAATTATTTTTTGTCTTATGTTCCACAAGTTTCTAGCTCCCAATCTCAAATAGTTCACTTTGTATTCACATGTACTCGAAGAAACATTTTTATTGCCATTTTGATATATGTTGATAGTCTCTTAATTATTAGCAATGATTTATCTATTATAAATTCGATTAAGTCTACCTTTGCTAAACAATATGAGATTAAATATATGGGTATTTGTAAATATTTCTTTATCATTAAAGTTGCACAATCCCCTTTTGATATCTTTATTTGCCAATGGAAATACACTCTCAACATACTCATAGATTCTGGCTAACTTGGTTGTTGTCTGACTTTTTTTCTAATGGAATAACACCTTAAGCTTTCAGTTACTAATGGAGATCCTCTAGCAGACCCCAGCATCTATCATTGTCTTATTATAAGGATTATTTATCTCACCATTTCTTAGCCTGATATGATTATGTGGTTAATTTTCTAAGCCAATTTGTGTACTCCTCTTTGACTTCTCATTATGATGCAGCCCTTTATGAACTTCGCTATCTCATATGACACCTAGATATAGTCTCATGTTCTTTTCTAAATGTGATTTCCAAATCTCTATCTACTTTGGTTCCGATTGTGCCAGCTGATTGGACATCAATTGATACATATTTATATATTCAAATTACACTTGCACACATCATAAAAAGATATAAAATCTATGTTTTGTGCAGATTTCATCCCCATATCTCCAAAGTGGAATATGTGTTGATTTCCATCACAAAAACAAGAAATTGAGCTACATTGAGGATGTTGAGAAGAAAGCATGCTGCACAACACATCAAAGGATTGAAGCTATTTCAGAAGAAGAAGAAAATTCAGTTGAAATCAGTGCAAAGAGATCAGAATCACTATTCTGGAAATTTCTGCAGCAGGGGATCGTATTCGAATATGGTTTTAATGTATTCGAATATAAGCTTCTTCACAGCAACGAATTCCAGGTGACCCCAACTTCCCCACGTGATGTAACCTGCAATCCAGGGAGGGCAAATCAGGAAAAGATATAGGAGAGAGAAGAAGCCATCATGAGGAGAACATTCGGTTAGAGGAGAGAGAAAAGGAGGAGAGAGAAGGAAGAAAGAAGAGGAGTGGAGACCCACGCGAGAAAGGGAACAGAGAACATTTTCTGGGAAAAAATTCAGATTTCGTAGAGAGAATTTTTAGAGAGTTTTTCATTGAGAGTTCAGATTCTTAGATTGGAATTTCAATTCAGAATTAGAGTTTTGGAGATTTACACATTGAATTCAGTCCAATTTCTGTAATCAGATTTTCAAGTCTAAATCCATTAAACTTTCAATTTCAGATTGTAATGTCTTTGAATCAGATTTGCACTTCTGTTTTTCTTCTTTTTAACATGCTCGGCTAAGATTTCTTGAGCCAAGGCAAGGGTAATGCCCTTCCAATGAATCTCAAGTGGCCGAACTTCATGAATTTACTTTGAGTTCTTATAGTTATCAAATCAATTTGCAGCTGGGTGTTTTAGAACTCATTGATTCAAGACCCGATTAATCCAAATTTGTATATTCTATTGATGAGCTCATAGGTGTTGCTTAACTTAGAACTCTCATGACATTGTTGTATGTGGGTTGCTAGAATTAGAACTCCTATTGTCCTTAAAATAGGTTATGCACATTGAGTGTTTAATCCATGGTTTGTTTCAATTGAAATTAATTTTCTCACAAAAAACAGTACAAGTTGATTTGGTAATTTATAAACTCTTGGCACTTGAAATTCATTTGGATTGGTATTAAACTTGCCTTGCTCAACCTTTTCATCACTTAATCTTTTAGTTTAAATTCACTTTGCTTTTGGAAAGTTAGTTCAAAATCATCAACCAACCAAATCAGATTTTAGTTTTCTATTTTGCATTTTTCTGTGAGTTGTGTTTTGTCAAATTAATCTCCATTAGAGTCATTCACTTCATTACTCCCTAGATCCCTGTGGAAATGACCTGGGACTTACCAGTTATTTTGTGCTTCAACCACACCTTGCACTTGGGGGAAAACTTGTCTTGATTTACCTCACTTAACATTTTCTTTAAATTTGAATTTATAATCTGAATTTTCATTTGAGCTTTTATCTTGGAGTGAGGTAATTAAACAAGAACAAGCACAATTTTATGGCGCCGTTGCCGGGGATCTTTGAGAAGCAATGGTGTTTTGAGCCTTTGGAGCATTAACTGGCAGTACATCTCACCACCATTTTCAATGACAGAGCTGCTTAACTTGTTGAGTAACTTTGTTTCATCTCTATTTCTATTTCTTTTATAGTTTTAGTTGTTAGTTTAGTTTTAGAACTGCTTGCATCTGAATCCTGAAATTCTGATTTGAATCTATTTCATCTGATATTCGAATACGGCTGCATTTCTCTGCTGAGAGCTGTAGTTGCAATTCTCTGTGAATCAGTAGATGAAATTGTGAAGTTAGGAGTTTAGATTGGAGTTTTGTTTCAGTCTGAATTTCTGTTTATGCTTTTAAGGTCTGGTAAACTTGTTGGAAACAGATTTGAATTGCATTCTCCATCTTCTCTTGCTGAATTGATTGAATTTGCTGCACCACATTCCCAATCTGAATTTTCTGTTGCACATATGGATCCACCACCTGTTCTGCCGGAAGGAAGTGTTCAAGGAGAGAATGATCAAATGGATCAAAACATCCTTAGACCTCTCCGAGAATATCTGTATCCAGCTAGACAAACCACTCCATCTTGCATTGTTCTTCCAAATGGACATCAGAATTTTTATCTTAAACCTGGAACAATTCAGCTTTTACCAACTTTTCATGGCATGGACTCAGAAAATCCTTATATGCATATGAAAGAATTTGAAGATGTTTGTGGAACTTGCATGGATAGGAATGTTAATGAGGACATGGTTAGGCTTAAATTATTTCCATTTTCATTGAAAGACAAAGCAAAAATGTGGTTGAATTCACTTGAGCCTAGATCAATAGGTACTTGGAGAGACATGCAAACAAAATTTTTGAAGAAGTATTTTCCTGCAAATAGAACTGTGATTCTTCAACAGCAAATAATGAATTTTGTGTGTAAATCCAATGAAACATTTGCTCAAGCATGGGAAAGATTCAAGGAATTATTGCAAGCATGTCCACATCATGGTTTTGAATCTTGGAGAATTGTTAATTTTTTCCATAATGCATTAACTCCAAATCTGAACATGTTGGTTGTCACCATGTGTAATGGTGAATTCTATGACAAAACTGCTGAAGAGGCTTTACATTTCTTTGATGCTTTAGCTGAAAATACTAAACAGTGGGAGGTAGTCTCCCCATTTTGTTCTGAATTTTCTGACAGATCAAATGATAGAGGAAAGTTCCATCTCAATGAGGCAGATGATGTTGGAGCTAGGCTGGCTGCATTGTCAAGAAAGATTGAATTGATGGAGCAAAAGAAGCAAACATTGAAGGAGAGTGAAGTGAAGTGTGTGATGTGTGAAACCGCAGACCACAGGACTGATGATTGCCCAACACTTCCAGCCTTTAAGGAAGTTCTCTATGGTCAAGCAAATCCCACACAAGCTGCAAGACCCTTCAATCAAAATCAGGGGATGAACACATATTCGCAAGGCCATAGTCCATATTCGAATAGCTACAACCCTGGCTACAGAAATCATCCAAACCTTTCTTGGAAAGCAGAAGCACAGAACCAACAATACCAACCTCAACAAAATGTGCAACCCCAACCATTTCCTCCTCAGCCTTTTCAACCTCAGCAGAATACAAATTTTTATCAGCCACCTCACAAAAGATCTTTGGAAGACACCTTGCAACAATTTATGCAAGGGCAGATTGGAACCAACAATCAGAATTCCAAGTTTCAAGAGCAGACAAACAGGGCCATGGAAGACATCCGAAGTCAATTGTCAAAGCTAACTCAAGCTTTAACCATCAGAGAATCAGGAAAGCTTCCATCTCAGCCAAGACCAAATCCTACAAGCCAAGTTCATTTCAGTGAATCATCTTCATCTGCTGCAAATGAAAATCTAGAACATGTACAAGCTGTTTCAACATTGAGAAGTGGTAAGCAAATTGTCAAGCCAGATTACAAACCACCTGCTGAAGAAATTGAGGAAGAAGATGAGCAAGAAATAATGAAAAATGAAGAGGAAATGCAGCTGAAACAGAAATTGGACAGCAAAACAGAAAGTGAACAGAAACAGAAATTTAGCACTTCTGAGAAAGAAATCATGTTTCAGAATGAAGAGCATGAATTGAAGCAAAATGAAAGACTAATTGGGGACAACAAGTTGGACAGCAGAAAACTTGAGGAAAAGCAGAATCTGAACCAAGAAAATCAGGAAATTCTGATGCAGCCAGAGGGATATTCGAATATTAGCAAGCAAGATTCGAATAGCAGTAAGCAGCAAATCAGAATCCAGAGAACAGAGCAGGTAAATTCTGAAAATAAAGAGGAAATTTCTGACAATAAGAAAAAAATTTCTGAAGAAAATCAGTTTGAAAAGAATGAGAAAGATTTTGAAAATAGAGAAATTTTGAATAAAACCAATTTGGACAAATCTGAATTTTTTCCAAAACTTCCATTTCCACAAAGATTGAACAAGGCCAAGAAAGAGAATTTGAATTCTGACATCTATGAATTGTTCAAACAAGTCAGAATCAATATTCCCTTACTTGATGCAATTAAACAAAATCCATCCTATGGAAAATTTTTGAAAGATTTGTGTACTGTTAAGAGGAAAATAAATGTGAAAGAAAGAGCATTTTTGACTGAACAAGTGAGATCCATTTTGCAATTTAAAACTCCTCCCAAATATAAAGATCCAGGTTGCCCCGCCATAGCCTGCTTAATTGGGAATCAAAGGGTAGATCAAGCTTTGCTAGATTTAGGTGCAAGTGTCAACCTCTTACCATTCACTGTTTACAAACAGCTGGGGTTGGGAGAACTTAGACCTACAAGGGTGACATTACAACTTGCTGATAGGTCAGTTAAAGTCCCTAGGGGTGTGGTTGAGGATGTCTTGATTCAAGTGGATCATTTTTACTTTCCAGTGGACTTTATAGTGCTAGACACTCAGCCCATTCAAGGAAACCAACCAGCTGTACCTGTCATCCTAGGAAGACCATTTTTGGCCACCTCAAATGCCTTGATCAATTGTAGAACTGGAGTTATCAAGCTCTCCTTTGGAAACATGACAATTGAGAAAAACATCTTTAAGGTGACCAAGCAGCCGAGTGATTATGAGGAGGTAGAGGAAGTTGATTGGATTCAAACAACCACTCAAGATCACTTTGATAGAGAGTATTTTGATGACCCTTTGGAGAAAGCCTTAGTGAATAATGAGCAAGTAGATTTCCTAGCTGATTGTGACTTGGAAAATTGTGAGGGAGGAGAATTTGAGGAAATGAAAAATTCAGTGCTGATGATGAATCAGTGGAGACCATCTGTTGAGTCTTTAGAGCTGCCCATAGCAAAGCCTTTGTCATTTTTGGACCAGCCACCAAAACCTGAGAGAAAACCTTTGCCAAGTGACTTGAAATATGTATTCTTAGGTGAGGGAGAGTCCTATCCAGCTGTCATTTCATCTCAGCTGAGTTTGGACCAAGAAAATAGACTTGTGGAAGTCTTGAGGAAGCATAGAGGAGCTTTGGGCTGGACCATAGCAGACCTGCAAGGAATCAGTCCACTGATTTGCACCCATAGGATATTTTTGGAGGAGGATGCCAAGCCTATTAGGCAAATGCAAAGGAGACTCAACCCCAACATGAAAGAGGTTGTTAGAGGGGAGGTAATCAAGCTTTTGGATGCTGGAATTATCTACCCCATCTCAGATTCTAAGTGGGTGAGTCCAACTCAGGTAGTGCCTAAGAAATCTGGAGTGACTGTGATTAAGAATGAAAAAGAGGAATTAGTTCCAATGCGCATCCAAACAGGATGGCGCATGTGCATAGATTATAGAAAGTTGAATGCAGTCACAAGGAAAGATCACTTCCCTCTTCCATTCCTAGATCAGGTATTGGAAAGAGTGGCAGGGCATGCATTTTACTGTTTTTGGACGGTTACTCTGGGTATAATCAGATTGAGATTGCATTAGAGGATCAGGAAAAGACCACATTCACTTGCCCATTTGGCACATTTGCATATAGGCGTATGCCTTTTGGTCTTTGCAATGCTCCTGCAACATTTCAGAGATGTATGATGAGTCTGTTTAGTGATTTTGTAGAGAGATTCCTTGAAGTTTTTATGGATGACTTTTCAGTATATGGCAGTGACTTTGATACATGTTTGGGAAACTTAGAGAAGGTTTTGATTAGATGTGAGGAGAAAAACTTGGTTTTGAATTGGGAAAAATGCCACTTTATGGTAACTCATGGAATTGTCCTTGGCCACATAGTGTCTTCTAGGGGGATAGAAGTAGACAAAGCTAAAGTGGAAATTATTCAAAAACTTCCTACCCCTAGATGTGTTAAGGATATCAGATCATTCCTTGGTCATGCTGGGTTTTATAGAAGGTTTATTGCATCATTCAGTGCCATTGCTAGACCTTTGTGCAACCTTCTATCCCAGGATGTTCCCTTTGATTGGACACCAAAGTGTCAGGCCTCATTTGATAGACTTAAGAGTTTGCTCACCTCAGCTCCCATTATGCAGCCACCAGACTGGACTTTACCATTTGAGATCATGTGTGATGCTAGTGATTGTGCCATTGGTGCAGTGCTAGGACAGAAGGAGGGATAGGAGACCACATGTGTTGTACTATGCTAGCAAAACCCTTAGTGAAGCACAAAGGAATTACACTACTACTGAGAAGGAGTTGCTAGCAGTAGTATATGCCTTGGACAAGTTCAGATCATACCTGGTAGGTTCTCATGTCATAGTATACACTGACCATGCTGCTTTGAAGTATCTCTTGACCAAACCTGATGCTAAGCCTAGACTTATTAGATGGATTCTTCTGCTTCAAGAATTTGATTTAGAAATCAAGGACAAAAAGGGAGTTGAAAATGTAGTTGCTGATCACCTTTCTAGACTCCCACATCAAGATTTAGCATCTTTTGATTCTCCCATCAATGAGACATTCCCTGATGAGCAGTTGTTCCACATAGACTCTTCTGAGGTACCTTGGTTTGCAGATATAGCCAACTACCTAGCTTCAGGTATTGTGCCTTCTCACTGGACCATGTTGGATAGAAGGAAGTTCTTTAGGAATGTGAGACACTTTTTCTGGGATGACCCTTATTTGTTTAAGTATTGCTCAGATCAAGTCATAAGGAGATGCATACCCGAGAGTGAAGTACAGAGTGTCATTAGTTTTTGTCATACTCTTGCATGTGGAGGTCATTTTTCAGCTAGGAAGACAGTGGCAAAGATTTTACAGAGTGGATTGTTTTGGCCTACCATGTTTAGGGATGTGCATGCCTTTTGTGTTGCTTGTGATAGGTGTCAAAGGCTTGGTAAGATCACTAGGAGAAACATGATGCCACTTTCACCCCATTTATGTGCTTGATATCTTTGATTGTTGGGGTATGGATTTTATGGGACCATTTGTGAATTCATTTGGCAATGAGTATATCTTAGTGGCAGTGGATTATGTTTCAAAGTGGATAGAAGCCATACCAACTAAGACCAATGACCACAAGGTAGTGATAAAATTTTTGAAGGAAAATGTGTTTTCAAGATTTGGAATGCCAAAGGCCATGATAAGTGATAGGGGAACACATTTTTGCAATAGACATGTTGGTCTTTTGATGAAGAAGTATGGGGTGTTACACAAGGTTGGAACATCTTACCACCCCCAAACAAGTGGACAAGCTGAATTAGCCAATAGAGAGATCAAAAGAATCATTGAAAAAACAGTGAATCCCACAAGGAAAGATTGGTCTTTGAAATTGGTTGATGCACTTTGGGCTTATAGGACTGCCTACAAGACTATCCTAGGCATGTCTCTTATAGGTTAGTGTATGGAAAAGCTTGTCATCTTCCTGTGGAACTTGAACACAAGGCCTTTTGGGCAGTGAGACATTTTAATGAGAGCATCACTGAATCTGGTTTTCAAAGAAAATTGCAACTAAATGAGCTTGAGGAGATTAGAAATGATGCATATGAGAATGCTAAGATCACCAAGGATAGAGTGAAGAAATGGCATGATACACATATCCTCAAAAGAGAGTTGTTTGTGGGTCAAAAGGTCTTGTTGTATGACTCAAGGTTACACTTGTTTCCCGGGAAATTGAAGTCCAGATGGAGTGGTCCATATGTGATTCAGAACATCACTGAGTTTGGGGCTGTTGACATTCAAAATCCAACCTCCAAGAATGTTTTTAGAGTGAATGGACAGAGATTGAAAGAGTATCATGAGAATTTTGTTGCTGAAGTAGAGAGTTGGGATCTTGAAGATCCCCCAAATTCTGTTTGAATGGAGGAAGAATTCTGATTTTGTATCATAGTAGTGTAGGTTCTGTTATGTTTTTGATTTTCTGTTTTCTTTAGTTTTTGCAATTCTCTTTCTTTCATCTAAAAAAAAAAAAAAAAAAAAATTTTTCAGTTTGCAAGTTTTAACACATTGGTTTTAGCAAGTTTCATGAAGAATTGAGAATTTCTGCTTTATGTTTTACTGATATTTGAATTTTCAAAGGTTGGAACTGACATGTGCTATTCGAGGTAGCAACATCACTTGTGGTGGACCTACTTGAGAGTCAAGTGGAATAAATGCATTTGCTTGATTTGTTTTGGGAGTATAATGCATTAACCAAATTGGGTAGCACATGTTTTCAAAGTGTTTCAGAATGCAGCCAAAGAATTTCAATTGAGCAAGCTTCATTAAGGATCAAGTCACATCAGCAGGTGCAACAAAAACTGATCAAATCTGGTACTGCTATTAAGTCCAAATCAGATGAGAAACTCATTTCATTCGAATAGCTGAACAGTCATTTGAATAGGCCATCTTAGCACAAAATCTCATCTGTGAACAGCAACCCATCTTGCATACTTACTGATTTCCTGCATCTTGGTTGTTTGTGATGCTTGGCAAAACCTCACTGATCTTTAATTACACTCAACCCATTTTGTATTGTTTTGGTTCTACTGATTTGCATTTTCTTTGAGAATATTGCATTGAACAAGTTGGGGGGAGCAACTGTTTTGGTAATACCTTGGAGTTTCAGCTGGTCTACATCACTCAAACATGTTAACCTTAAACTCAGCAGGTACCTCTTTTCCTTTTGCACTTCATTCCAAATTGATTGACTTGTTTATACATTGAGGACAATGCATGATTTTAGTTGGGGGGGACACAATCTGAGTTTGTGAATGTGAATAGTTTTTACTGAAATTTGCTGAATTGGGTGATTGGATATGATCAGAATGTTTTGAATATGATTTGGAATTGCTTGAATTGAATTAAGATCAGGCTTATGTCAGTTTGAGTTTGCATATGTTGAAAATTTGAAAAAAATTTTTTTTTTTTTGAAAATTTGGAAAAATTGCAAAACTTCTTCTTGAATTAGTTATTCTTTTGAAATAATTTTCGAATCCTAGCTGTTGGCAAAACTTAATTTGAGTATTCTTAAGAAATGGGGAAGAATTTCTGGTTTTCTGGACACTGGAATTGCAAAGTGCTGATAACCCGTATTCGAATATGGGTCTGGGTATTCGAATATGATGTCAGTTTTAAATCCTGTATATACCCGTAAGTGGCCCCATTTAAGGTCCTGTTCTATTCGAATACGAGCCCTGGTGCCCACAACCCTGAAACCTTCACCATTCCACATCTTCTTCCAGCCTTTTACTTTCAGATTATCTGAGTGAGATTTTGAGTTGACATTGAAAGGAAGATTCAGATACAGAGCTGCGATTGAAGAAGCTAGGGTTTACAGCTTTGGAGAATTTCTGATAAAGGGTGAAAAATCAAGTGAAGCAAAATGCCACCAAAGAGGATGAAGAAGATGGCTTACAAAGGAAAGGCTAAGAGAAGGAGCATGAGGATTTTGAGCCAACATGGTAAGGGTTCTTCACTTGTTGTTCAGGAACCCATAACATATGAACTGTCATCCTCTAAATCAGACCGTAGGTCTTCCTCTAGAACAGAATCATTCCATTCTGTAGGCAATGAGAGTTTGAGTGAGAGACATGATATCATGTCTCTAATGTTGAAAAGGAAAACTCTGTTGGAGTTCCTGAGAATGTGCCGATTGAGGAACACACCTCTGCTCCTGAGGATGAGGTCCACACCTCTGAAAAGGTTCCTGAAGATGAACCTGAAGCACAACCTGACCATGATCTGTTTGATGAGGGTTCTTTTGATAATTTGAGGTTTTCCAACAAAGCTTCAAAGCTGAAATTTGATGAGAATTACAGCAAGAGAGCTGTGTTGACTGAAAGAGGAATTAAATTGGAGGATTACAATGAACCACCCTATGAATTGTTAGAGTTATTTGAGCAAAGGGGCTGGGTACATTGGGTTACAACCAGTAGGAGGGCTGTGGTACCATATGTGAGGGAGTTTTACTCAAATGCTGAAATGGGTATGATTCATGGGAGACCTGAGATAAACTCTAAGGTTAGAGGGAAGAGAATTAGTTTGAATCTTGAGAAGATTTCCTTCATAGGTCATTTGCCTGTTGAAAGAATACCCGAATCCACACCTAAACAAAAAGCAAAATGGGAGAAGCAATTGCATAAGGACAATTTGGCTAGGCTCTTCACAGCCAACCCTCGAGCTCAATGGACCACTTCTAGGATGTCCAAGTCAGGAATTACTCCCAAAAGTAATATCCTTCACATGCTGGTCTGTTCTTTATTTCTGCCCCATGCTTACAAGTCAACCATCACTCTTGAACAAGCCATGATTATGGGAAAGATGTTGTTAGGCATTCCCATGGATTTACCTTACCACATTTGGTTGGTTATTTCTCATGTGGTAGAGAAACCAGAATCCACTGCTGGGCTGCCTTTTGGAGGTTTAATTACAGAGATAATTGAGCACTTTTTGGGAATAGAGGAAGAGGTAGGAATGGCCATTGTGAAAGCTGCTCCTTTGATAGACAAGATATCCATGAATCGAAGTCGAGGACAATTGAAGAAGGCTACTCCACCTGCAGTTGAGAACAACCAGCAGCAGCCAGCAGAGGAGGAGGCAACTGAAGCAGCCCCCATGAGCACAGAGGAGAAGTTGACATTAATCCAGAAAAATCAAGAAGTGCTGATGAGGGAAGTGAGTGAGCTGAGACAGGGGCAGCAGAAGCTTATTCGAATGGTGGAAAGCATATTCGAATGGAGTCAAGAAGGGAGAAATGCTTAATTTCAGTACTTCAGCCATGATCCAGACTCTTTTGTCCTTGAAACCAGATTTTTGACAGCAAATCTTCAGAATATTTCAAATATGTTTTGTCAACAATAGGATTTGGATTAATGTTCCTGCTGTTTGTTTCTTTTGATTAGGATTAAGTTGTTTTGTTTTACTTTTGCTACCTATGACTTTGAACTTACAACTTGGAATGAATGAAATTTCTGTTTTCTTGGAATTAGTAATGTCATTTGCATAAATTGGATTGAGCTGAGTTGAAGTATGAAATTTTAAGAGTTGTTGTGGTTGCCATGTGTTTTTAAGTTGAAAAGTGTGTGAATGGATTTAGTTTGAGGATTGTTGATCTAACATTTGTCTTGATGAATGAATTTATGAATGAATAATGTGTTTTATGGATTTCCAGATATAGTGGAGACTTAAAACCTGAAGTGAGATATTTGAGCCTTAAACTTTGTTCATGAGAGACTTCATTTACTCTAAGGGCTTTCCAAAAGCTCAAGCTTTTTGCACTTCAAATTTCTTCAATAACTCCACTTATACTATTTTGCTTTGGGTGTTTGTGAAGTGATGGATGAATGGAACTAGACTTCTGATTCTTAACTTTTATGGTTGAATGGAATGAAATCATAGAAATGATATTAGGCCATTTTTCTTAACATTTGAGCTTGGAATGCCTTTCTTTGATGAACATCATCCTTGGAGCCAAGTTTGAGCTTTATTAGAGCATTCATACTTCTTTATTCTTACCACATCATACCTTTAACCATTATGAATGCTCTTTAGCCTTCCCTAACAGATTGGAATACACTGAAAATATTAAGGAAGAGAAATGAACAACACTTTGGGATTTTGAGGTGAGAAGAAAGAAAAATGAATGGAATGAGGAAAAGAAGGAATTGTTAAGGGAAATTGTTGATAAAAAGAAAATCAAAAAGGTGGAAACTGTTTTACTTTTGAAATACATTCACTTGAGGTCAATTTCAAAAAAAAAAAAAAAAAAAAAAAAAAAGAAGAAGAATTGGAGAAGGGTGGAAGAAAGTTTATTTCAGTGTTCCAAATCAGTTTTTGAATTCCTTATCCTTCCCTTCTATTACCTTATTAAACCTCATGGCCCCATTACAACCCATTGCAAGTCCTAATTGATCTTTGAAAGAATTTTCATTCAATTGTGAAATTTAGGAATTAGGGAATCATGGTGAAAATTCTGAAATTACTTTGCTACATCATTCCTTCATGGAGTTATGCCAAGTCTAATTCTTTCTTGAATACATCGTTTTTGACTTGTTGATGCCACCTTCTAGAATTTGATGAACATTTACTCTTAATAGGGGCATCTTGAGTGAAACCTTGTGTGCTCTATTTTCTTTGGAGTGAATTCCAAGGTGAGATTTGAAGTCAAAACTTGGGAATGAAATGGAATGCAAAGTTCAGAATTAAATGAAGTTCTAAAAGATGTATGTTAAGATTGATAGAGTTAAAAGCTGCTATTCATTCACATTCATTTCACACATTTGGCAAGTTTCACATCTCTTATAAAATTTTAAATTTTAAACTTTGCTTATGAAAATTTTTGCTCATGGTGTTGACTAATTCCATATGAATAGCTGAAATATCATTCAAATTGAAATGAAATTAATGCTTTTGGATTTCTCTCCTATTTCTTCTATTAGAAGCATTACTAGGGACTAGTAATGTTGTAGTTGGGGGGGTGTGTGATTGGACATCAATTGATACATATTTATATATTCAAATTACACTTGCACACATCATAAAAAGATATAAAATCTATGTTTTGTGCAGATTTCATCCCCATATCTCCAAAGTGGAATATGTGTTGATTTCATCACAAAAACAAGAAATTGAGCTACATTGAGGATGTTGAGAAGAAAGCATGCTGCACAACACATCAAAGGATTGAAGCTATTTCAGAAGAAGAAGAAAATTCAGTTGAAATCAGTGCAAAGAGATCAGAATCACTATTCTGGAAATTTCTGCAGCAGGGGATCGTATTCGAATATGGTTTTACTGTATTCGAATATAAGCTTCTTCACAGCAACGAATTCCAGGTGACCCCAACTTCCCCATGTGATGTAACCTGCAATCCAGGGAGGGCAAATCAGGAAAAGATATAGGAGAGAGAAGAAGCCATCATGAGGAGAACATTCGGTTAGAGGAGAGAGAAAATGAGGAGAGAGAAGGAAGAAAGAAGAGGAGTGGAGACCCACGCGAGAAAGGGAACAGAGAACATTTTCTGGGAAAAATTCAGATTTCGTAGAGAGAAGTTTTAGAGAGTTTTTCATTGAGAGTTCAGAGTTTTATATTGGAATTTCAATTCAGCATTAGAGTTTTGGAGATTTACACATTGAATTCATTCCAATTTCTGTAATCAGATTTTCAAGTCTAAATCCATTAAACTTTCAATTTCAGATTGTAATGTCTTCGAATCAGATTTGCACTTCTGATTTTTCTTCTTTTAACATGCTCGGCTAAGATTTCTTGAGCCAAGGCAAGGGTAATGCCCTTCCAATGAATCTCAAGTGGCCGAACTTCATGAATTTACTTTGAGTTCTTATAGTTATCAAATCAATTTGCAGCTGGGTGTCTTAGAACTCATTGATTCAAGACCCGATTAATCCAACTTTGTATATCCTATTGATGAGTTCATAGGTGTTGCTTAACTTAGAACTCTCATGACATTGTTGTATGTGGGTTGCTAGAATTAGAACTCCTATTGTCCTTAAAATAGGTTATGCACATTGAGTGTTTAATCCATGGTTTGTTTCAATTGAAATTAATTTTCTCACAAAAACAGTACAAGTTGATTTGGTAATTTATAAACTCTTGGCACTTGAAATTCATTTGGATTGGTATTAAACTTGCCTTGCTCAGCCTTTTCATCACTTAATCTTTTAGTTTAAATTCACTTTGCTTTTGGAAAGTTAGTTCAAAATCATCAACCAACCAAATCAGATTTTAGTTTTCTATTTTGCATTTTTCTGTGAGTTGTGTTTTGTCAAATTAATCTCCATTAGAGTCATTCACTTCATTACTCCCTAGATCCCTGTGGAAATGACCTGGGACTTACCAGTTATTTTGTGCTTCAACCACACCTTGCACTTGGGGGAAAACTTGTCTTGATTTACCTCACTTAACATTTTCTTTAAATTTGAATTTATAATCTGAATTTTCATTTGAGCTTTTATCTTGGAGTGAGGTAATTAAACAAGAACAAGCACCAGCTATCACATTACTCAATAATCGACTACTAGGTTCTTCATCATCTTGGAACAGAGTCTAATCTTATAGAGCATTAAAAAACAAATTAAGTATGGTTTCTAGTTCTTCTGACGAAAGTAGTATACTGCAATATAGCCTCAACCACTTGTAATCTTTTGTGGCTCAAAATATAAGTTAAAGGTCTTGCAATTCCTTGTAATTATCCCATACATCTTTATTGTAACGGTCAAATAGTCTTGCATATTGCTCATAATCTACTGTTTCATAAATGCAGCAAGCACATTAAGATTGATTGCCACCTCAATCTTGAAAAATATCATGTTGGCTTTATATCTTTATAGCATCTTCCCACCAAAGTTCAACCAGTCAACATTTTTGTTAAAACTCTCTATGTTAATCCATTCCAAAATTTTTCTTTCAAGTTGCACATTATGTATCTCTATATTCCAATTTAAGGGGAAGTATTACCATATATAGAGATTGTTTAGTCAAAATATAGTCATAGATTGTATCATTGGTGAAGATAAGTTTAGCCTAAGATTGTATAAACTAGGATCTTGCTAACAAGCTTTCTTGTATAGTGCACATAAGTTGGAATCATTCTATATCATCCCTCAAGTTGAGTATATTTATATATATGGAGCCTTAGGTCCATTAAATAAAACAATTTTGTTTCTCCTAAAACCCTTGTTATCCCAAATAGCAACACTAGAGGGGGTGAATAGGGTTGCTTAAAAAAATTTGCAAATAAAAATTTCAACCCTAAAACAAATATGTCAAGATGAAAAGGATAATCAAATATAAAATGCACCAAAAAAATTATTCAATATTTGTGGATGAAGTGTAAGTGCTAGTGTTTGAAATAAATATAAAGAGAAGGGAGAAGAAGCAAATACAATCAATTTATAGTGGTTCGGCTCTAATGTTGCCTTCATCCACTCCCCAAGGCCTTCCTTGAGATTTCTCCACTATTCTTTGAAGAGCTTATTACACACTAGCTTCCCAAGCTGCTAGAAACCTTTCCCAAGTGATTTTATCCCCAAATCACTCACATAAGTCTCTCTCAAAGAAGGTATCTTGTTTTGGTTCTAACACTTGAACCAAAACCAACAAGAGCTCACCCAACTCTCACAAATTAAAAGGGCTTTAAATTTCCCTTTCTTACAGCAACAATGATGAGTTTGAAACTCAATCAAATTAAAAAGAAACTCTCACAAGTTAAATATCAAAGATGAAGCACAAGTGTGGGAAGAAATCACTCTATGTTTGCAAAGTTATGGAATTTCTTATATCTCTTTGTAAGCACTTCTTTCTTGCCTTGTTCATCCCCTTGAATCTGAGTTTGAGGCTCTATTTATAGGTGAAAATCTCCAAATGGCCGTTACTAAGTGAAAAGACACTTTTGCCCTTGAAAGAAATTGAATTTCCTTGCTTCCAATGCTGTCTTTCAGATTCAAATTTTCTAAGATATATTTGTGACCATTTTTCACCCTCATAACGTTCAAATCTGACATTGCCTTAGAGTAAGGACTTTGTAGATGTATAAGTCAGATATCATATGCCAAAGTTTGAGCTTCATCCAACGGTTAGATAGTCAGATATGGCTTCTGAACCTAGACCACCTTCTGGTAGCTTTTTCTGACATTCTGAATCTGTGTTTCCAGTTTAAGCTTCTGTTTCACCATGATACTTTTAGAATTAAAAGAAACTTAAACTACAAAAGTTGTAGCTTTTTGAGCTTCTTTTCACACACCAAAAATCAAAATTTTTAAAGCTGTAGAGTATGAGTTATGTCTCAAAAACTAAGACTATCTCCAGAATCCAGAATTAAAAACGTTTCTGTAATGACTAATATTCCAACTCATTTGTTGATATCTTAACTTCAGATCCACAAAACTTTCTCTTCGGTAAAGTTGTAGATATGGAGGGCTAGTTTACTATATTAAAATTTCATGAAAATTGAACCGTTGGATCTTAAGATATTATCTATATACTGACATGTGTTTGATTTCTCTGTTTACCCGAGTTAACTTCTAGTTCAAATCTTCATCTTACTTTGATTTCTATTATTCCCAACTTTGAAATTCCTTTATTCCTTCCCCCAGATTATGTGAAAATATCTAAAAAATAATATCAATCTCTTCCAACTCTATTATCTTGAATCTATCAAATGAATTGTAACATTTCATACAAAGTCTATTTGAAAATTAATTGTGAAAATTTAATTCAATATTTGTTATCATCAAAATCAATTATAAAACTAATTTTATAAACCTTGGGCCAACAACCCTCTTAGTTTATTAGTACTTGAGAATGGAGTCATGAATTGAAAGAGGGAGATGTTGAGCATGTCAAAGGAGTAGCTAAACTTGGGAAAAAATTATTGAGGTTGAAGGTGGATAAAAGGCATTCAACGAAGTAAAAGAAGAGCTCGAGGGTTTGGAGAAGTTTGGAAAAGACCTCTTGGATTAGAATTGGGTCAAATTTGTAAGAAATTCAACCCTTGCTTGGTTAACCATTCCATTTCAATGAAAGTGGTGATTCATTATTTAACAACTTAAAAAGACAATTGATGCTGTAAATAGATGATGGGAGATTATAATAATTATATATCGCCTTATTAGACAGCTCCTTAGATGAACCGAGCACTCTATTGATTGGCTTAACTCCATCATTCAATAAATGAGATTGGTTTGAAAAGGAAAATTAAGCACCTTTAGTAAATAGATTAGATATAAATAGTGTTTGTTTCGACTTGTTAAATTTTCAGGCTAATTTAATATATTTATTTATAGTTAAATAATATATGCAACTAAATATTAATTAAATATTTTGTACTTATATAATGGTATATTGAGTATATATAGTGTGTATTTTTTTCGTTTTAAAATTTATACTACAATTTATTAGATTTTAACTGAACAGTTTTTATATTACTACCTTTTTTTTTTTTTTTTGAAAGGTGAATTTTTTTTTTTTTAAGGGGAGGGGGAAGACTCGAACTCGAGTCATGAGCGGGCAGGAAAGGCTCTTAACCACTGAGCTAAAGGCCACACTCTTTTATATTATATATATTATATTACTACCTTGTCTCAATAATATTTTAGACTTATATACTACTATTTATATTTGAAATATGTAAATATAACTTATAATAAACGAAGGTTAACCATTGCGATTTATGATAACTTATTTGATTATAATGATTTTTTTTTACTATAATACAAAAATATATTAATGAAGAGTTATTCATGAATAGTTTGGCAACTTTGCTTCGGCATAAGACTTACTCGAACTCTTTCACTTATGAATGATCCAAATTAGAACCAAAATAATATTAATAAGCCTCATTTCATAAACAAGTTAAATCTGACTAGTCATAGATACATTTAGGGTTTACTTAGTTTTAAAGTATAAGTTCTAAGGGAGTTTTAAAGTATAAGTTCTGAAGTATTCAAATAATATGAGTTAGTCAGAACTATGAAGTATTCAGGATCATGAGTTTAAAAATAATGAACTTGTACTTGAGAGTTTATTTTTAAATGAAGTCTGAAGTGTTTATTAATGTATATAATGATACATATACCCTTTTTTATTTGTTAATTAAGCATTAAGTATTGTCACAGCTATTGATGTTTGGACATATTTAAAACAATATATTATGATATATATTGAAGTAACACAAAAAAAAAATTAATAATAAAACTCCAAAGTACTTCAAATCCAAATTGATTAAAAAAAAAAAAAACAAATCTTTTAAAAAATGACATCTAAAAATACTAATCCAAATAAGTCACATTTATATTACAGATTTTCTAAAATATATAACATTCAAAATACTTATCTAAATAAGTCAAATCTAAATTATAGATTATCAAATCTAAATTATAAACTATCCAAAATATATAACATCCAAAATATTAGTCCAAATAAGTCAATGTGAAATTGGGAATATAGGGGTCCGTTTAGTAACACTATCGTTTTTTTTTTTTTTTTTTTGTTTATATTTTCTATTTTTTATTTTCTAATGTCACTTTTTTTTAAATGAAAATTGAAACATCATTTGGTAGTGCAACTTTTTTTACAATTATTAATTTTTATTTTAATAAAGTACTTAATTTTATTTTTTTTTAAAAATTGATTTAATAAAATACATTGTGTATTAATTTAATTTAATTATTTATTAAAAATCATTCATTTAATAAACGTAAATATATTAAATCATAATTTAATTATATTATTTATTTAAAAAATTCAAAATAAAATATATTTTATAACAATTTAAATAATTTAATTATAATATTTATTAAAAATATTTTAATAAAATATATTTCATATTAATTAAATTAACTAATTTAATTTAAACTATATTATTTATTAAAAATAAATTAATAAAATATATTACATACTAATTAGATAATTTAATTACAATACTTATTAAAAATAATATTAATTTAATAAAATATTTCAAGAAATAAATCATTTTAATATGATGTAATAAAAATGGAAAAAGTGTCAAAATTGAGAAAATGTTTGTAATTAAAAAAAAAGTAAAAATACCTTCTTTTTTTTTTTACATTTCTTGATAAGTTTTTTATTCTTTGAAAACAAAAATATAACAGATTTAAAAATATATATGTTTCTGCTGCTAATTTATAAAATTTTAAAAATATAAATAGAAAAATAAAAAACAAAAACATTACTAAACAAGTTTTTATTAATAATCACCTAGTAATTTTGATATCAATTCATTGTTATAAGATATATGTGTATATATCTGAACCATTTCAGCAACTGGAAAGGTTGTAATTTGAAACTCTTATATTTGTAATTCCTTCAAATAAAATCCATTTAAAAATACAATCATTCGTGCAATGGAAATTTGAGATATATTACCTGAGTATTCCTGGAAACATAACTGAGAAAAGTGATTTTTATTGCTTTGGAGTCATCTTTCGTACGATCACTAAACAGCAGACAACAAGGTATTTTTTATATGGACAAAAATTGACTTTCATAGCGGTCTAGCCATCGATGTATATAATTTATTTTCCGGAAGATCCAGTGAGGTTTTGTTTTCTTGGAGTTTCAAAGTCCGAGCGAAGAAGAGAGAAGGGGATACAGCGACTTCCAAAAAAATGGTGTATTCATGCACAAATTTTGTCACTGATAATTGTGTTATGGCCCTTATTGGCTTAGACTAGTTCATTTAATAAAGAAAGTATTGCTATCAGATTATAAAAATATATGAAAATATAGAAGAAGAATAATGTGGTGGTGGTAAAGTTATAATTAAAATAAATATTTATGAATTTATTATTTTAAAATAATAGACAAACAACCACTAGCATTCCACATCATTTTGATTATAATTTTTGGTCTGCTTTTTAATTTGTGTAACACTTCCAAATATAAGTAGAACCTGAATAGAAAAAAAAAAAATTTAAGTTCGTTAAGCATAAACATTGTCTAGTTTTACTCTTGATGGGCTCATATTAGTTTAATATTTATGTATATAATTAAATATATACATAAAAATGTATTAATATATTTATTAATTAGTTTGGTATTTATATCATGATATTGTGTTTTTTCACTCTAAAAAACTATATTAAAATTTTATCATAGAGCTTTTATTTAATTTTTACCCCTACACTTTTAAACGAGTCAACTGTTACGTACCTATCTACAACTTTAGTTCAATTATTAAAGGGAAAGAGTTGAGTTTGAAGAGAGTTTGAATTTCTCAAAATACTTAGGTGATATTTAGTTTGTAATTTTACTTTTCGTCTTCTGTTTTTATTTTATATTTTATATGTTTTATATTT
The DNA here is from genome assembly GCA_019916065.1 of Vitellaria paradoxa. Taxonomy (NCBI): domain Eukaryota; kingdom Viridiplantae; phylum Streptophyta; class Magnoliopsida; order Ericales; family Sapotaceae; genus Vitellaria; species Vitellaria paradoxa. The sequence goes on along the minus strand of CM034239.1, from coordinate 18,473,834 downwards.
CTAAAACTCTAAAATAAGAAAAATACAAAATACATTTGGTTTAATATTTTTTGTTTTCGTATTTTTAAATTTTCCTTATTTTGGGTTAAAAACACTTAAAATAATTTTTTGTCATTTTACATTTTATGTGTAAACTCATTTTTTGTTTTTTAAAACAAAATTTGAAAACACAAGTGGCTAAATAAGTTTTGAGTTATTTTCTTTATTTTCAAAATTACAAAATAGAAAATATACTCAAAATAAGTATACTAAATGGCACCTTAATATTTTAATTCTAACTTAAGAATTTCAGCTCCTAACCAGTCAGAATTATGTCACGCCACGGGTTTTATAACCTGAGTATGTGAATGAACAAACGCGTCATAACAACATTTAATAACTTTCACTGTCTCACACCAGAGTCATGCACACATTTTATGGAGCAATAAAAATAAAAATAAATAAAACTAAACTTTAAATTTAAATAAATGCCTTAGTCAAAGTCAACCAGGCAATAAGCTCCAAAAACTAAACCGAAATATTCTCCCAAAGCTAGATAAAATAATTAATAATAACCTCACAAACAGAGATTTATTACAATTCACTAAAAACAATTCTCTAAAGAAAATTCTAATGTAATTAAATAAAAACAAATAAATAAATTCTTAATTTCCATGGTGAGTAGGTCCTGTGCGTGACTCAAATTCATTATCTGCATCACAAGCTGTAAGAGGATGAGCACGAATACCACGTGTGCTCGGAACCCTAGTAATAATATGAATACAATAATGTCCTAGCATGTCACTAAGTGAACATCTTTGTACAAAAAGCAATCAAGTCCATGTACAAGTCTACTCGTCCCTGCCCATTGAGGGAAAGCAAGAGCTGAGGGCAACAATGATCACCAAAAAATTGTATCTGATCTCCCTTAGGAGTAAATAAAGTTACTCGACTCTTAGAACAATCTATCATCACCCGATAGACTGATAGCTAGTTCATGCCAAAAATCACATCAAAATTTCTCATGTCTAGCATAATCAAATAAAAAACTAACCAGTGTTCATGACCCGAAACCTGATCCCTGATAGTGATCTCACAACCATTACAGACACGGTTCAACACAGAATGACCCCCTATTGGTGTTTCAATGTGTAATGGTGGAACCAACTCATTCATTGATAAATTCAATGTAGACGCAAATAATGCAGCAATAAATGAGTGGGAAGCTTCTGTGTCTACCAAGACTGTAGATTTAGTAGCATAGATAAGAAAGGTTCTTCTCGTCACTATAGGCTTTGCACGTCCATCATTCTGCACTATAGTAAAAACTCGTCTCTGAGCTGGTACTGTTGGTGGCCTACCCCCCTTTTGGCCCTGCTGAGATCCACCCATCTGATATTGCTGTGTCCCACCCTGAGTACCTCTCTGGAACTGAGTTTGCACTGATTGTGATCCTGCTGGCCTATTACTTTGTGTTGACTGAGCTGGCTATAGAGTTCTCATAACACTTCCATTACCATGCCTCTGCACATGACCCAATTGGCCACACGTGTAACAAATCTTTACCTCGGCCTTATATTTAGATCCACCTGAGACACCTTATAAGGACAATGAAACAGACGATGCCCAGGTTGTCTGCAGTTATGACAGATAATGGAGCTTTGTGCAGGAACCCCTGCTGCTACTGACTGACTTGGAGCTATACTCCTTTGCTGAAACTGCTGAATCTGTGCCCATGCAAAATCTCTCTGTCTTTTTGTGGGTCGGCTCTCCTATTGCTGAGTCTTTCTTTGCTTAGCTTTATTCTATGCTCTTATATCTGCCAAATTTTTCTCAACTGCCATTGCTTGATCAACCAAAACTTCATATTCATTGAGCCCCAAAGGTACTATCCGATCCCTGATAGTAGGCCTCAATCCTTTCTCAAATCGTCTATACTTGGTACGTTCAGTGGACACCAGCTCCTTAGCATATTTGGCCAATAAGGTAAATCTATGCCCATACTCCAACATAGTCTTGGCCATTCAATCAAATTCAGAAACTCGTCAAACTTGGTATCTCTCAGAGACTGAGAGAAAAAGTAATCTCTGAAACGCTCCTTAAAATCCTTCCAAGTAAGTGTAGAAGCCCCACGAGACCTCTTTACAATACTCAACCAATCCGCTGCAGCACTTTCCAACTGAAAGTGGTAAGCAAGACTCTGGTCTTATCCACATTTAACTGCATCACTTCAAATATTTTCTCATTTTCGTGCAAAAAAATTCTCAACCTCTTCAGTATATGCTACACTAGAATAGGTGGGAGGCTTCATCCTCCTGAACTTCTCGTATGGAGCTGTAGGTTGGCTTCCCTGAACTCTCCCAGCAAATATTACAACCATATGCTGCATCCATATTTGTGGGTCCACCATTCCCGGCTGCGGCACACTTGGCGCTTCGGATTGCACCTTGGCCACGTGAGACACCCCTAATGGAACCTCTGCTCCTATCTTAGCATAAGACCCATGCTCCTGTGACATTCCTGCAACAACAGGAACCTCCTCCATTAGAGCCTCGTGGCCCTATCCAGCCTGAATTCCTCGACCCATACCACAACCATGACCTTGACCCCTGTCTCTAACATTGCCTCTACCTCTACCTCTAACACCTGGAGTTACACGTGGCGGCATTCTCTAAAAATTCACAAAAGATATACTAAGGTTAATGCCTTCTAAACAATCTAAGTCCAACAAAAATATCAATTTCACATATCATAATTAAATAAACTGTCATGTAAACACATAGCACTTAGAAAAATAAAAGGCCCACTGTTTCTAGGTATTCTAAACCTAGGCTCTGATACCAAGTTGTCACGCCACGGGTTTCACAACCCGAGTATGTGAACAAACAAACACGTAATAACAACATTTAATAACTTTCACTGTCCCACACCAGAGTCATACACACATTTTATGGAGCAATAAAAATAAAAATAAATAAAACTAAACTTTAAATTTAAATAAATGCCTTAGTCAAAGTCAACCAAGCAATAAGCTCCAAAAACTAAGCCCAAATATTCTCCCAAAGCTAGATAAAATAATTAATAATAATCTCACAAATAGAGGCTTATTACAATTCACTAAAAATAATTCTCTAAAGAAAATTCTAATGTAATTAAATAAAAACAAATAAATAAATTCCTAATTTTCATGGTGAGTAGGTCCTGCACGTGACTCAAATTAATTACTTGCATCACAAGCTGTAAGAGGATGAGCACGAATACCACGTGTGCTCGGAACCCTAGTAATAATATAAATTGAATAATGTCCTAGCATGTCACTAAGTGAACATCTCTGTACAAAAAGCAATCTCAAATAAATGAAAAAATAATTAAATCAAATTATTAATCTCTCTTCATTTAATTGTGTCTTGACATCACATAACACATCAAAAGAAAACAATTTGATTTCAAGGTACTACTACTTGGTTGTCTCGTAGAAACAAGACCCAACCAATATACATCATTTCTTGATATCTGCTTGGTTGTTTCGTAGAAACAAGACTCAACCAATATACACCATCTTTCAGTGTATACTTCCTAGATCGAAATCTTAGGAATATAATATTTCACCCTTAGGCATCTACTCGTTCGTAGGTTACTAACCTGCTGGAATCGATAACCAACCCTATACAGGTTTCGGGACTTTCAACCATTGGGTACGTATACCCGATATTTTCAGTATCCCTCAACCCAACAAAACGCATCAAATTTTACTTTATTTTATAATATATAAAATTTTCCTTAACTATATTTTTAAATCATTATTAATCATCAATTCACCAACACTTGACTAAAATAAACTTTAATCCCATCAAGCAAATAACCCACGCTTGCACCAAGGCACATATATATGTGCAAAACAAGTTTCAGATTTTTAACCATTCTATTATCCAAACTTTCAGTTCATTCGGGTTAAAAAAAAAAAAAAAAAAACTCGTTAATTCATCACTGTCAATTACATGAACCACCAACAGATATAAGTATATATATATTTCAATCAATCATATACATGTCAAATTATGAAGTTTAAGGGTTAACAATTAATAAAAAAATTCAAACACGAATTTCAATGAAGACTCAGTAAGCATTAAAGTAGCCGAATATATACATATATATATATATTGACAACCCGAGTTTCACCTCGGAGCCCAAGCAATTGATATACATATACGTATATATATATATATATAAGCATGCAAAGCATAAAAGCCCGCCCCTACCTGTTAATTCGGTGATAGAAAAGAAAATCGGCAATGGAAGACACAACAAGCTATCGGTCCACACAAAATTTTCACAGTGCAACAGCCATTTATCCCTTTCTCTTTTCTCTTTTTCTGGGATTTTATTATTTTTAATAAAATAAATGCAATTTTATATGTTTAAAGTAGAAGAGTTTTAACAATAACCAACTAATTAATTTTCTACTCTCCATAGGTTTAAGAAAATTACACTTATTTTTCAAAAATTTAAAATCTTTTTAAATATAACCCAAAATTAATATTTTTAAATACAACTTAAAATTTAATACTAAAATTACAAATTATTAAATTTAAATAACGAAATAAATTTACTGAATAAATAAATATATATATAATAACTAAATTAAATGAAAATTCAGGTTATTATAGTTAGGTTCAAGTTTCTCCAAGTGCTTAGCCACTATTAGATAATGTTTTTATTTTTAGTTTTTCTATTTATGCGATAGAAATATGTTTGTTAAATATGTTTATATTTTTCTATTTCTAAAAAAAATGAAAACTTAAATAGAAAAAACGTAAATAAAAAAAGTGTTTTCACTATTTTTTTCTGTTACAAAATATTGTGTCAATTTTAACACTTTGTCCATTTTTGTTACATCATATTAAAATGAATTATTTTATTCAAATATTTTATTAAACTAAAATTATTTTTAATAAATAATATAATTAAATTAAATTGATTATTAAAATTAATACGTAATATATTTTATAAAAATTTTAATAAATGATTAAACAAAATTATTAATTACTATAAAATATATTAAAAATAATTTCATTTAATATATATTTCATATTAATTAAATTAAAATATTTTTAATATATTTTATCTTAATTAATAACTAATTTAATTAATTTTATTTTATTTTATTATTTACTTAAAATCATTTAATAAAATATATTTCATATTAAATTAATTTAATTTAGATCAATATATAATTAATATATATTGTTCTCAACAAATAATATAATTAAATTATAATTCATATATTTTATATTTATTGAATTAAATGATTTTCAATAAATAATAAATTGATTAATTTAATTTAATTAATCTCATTAATTAAATTAATATAAAATATATTTTATTAAATTCAATTAATTTATTAAAACTAATAAAATTAAATATTTTATTAAAATTAAAAATTAATAATTGCAAATAAAAGTACATTTCAAATGCAATTTCAATTTTTATTTTAGGAAAAAATAATAACAAAAAGTAAAAAATAACAAGTATAAACATATAAATATAAATAGAAAAATGATAGTATTACCAGGCCTCTTGATAATCAAAGTTCATTAGCTTTATTAATTATAATTATTATAAACGATAGTCTTTGCGTCCTTCATATTCTTATAAATATTGAGTTGAACTCACTACAAGAAAAAGAATTTTTAGTGACCATTTTTTACGACCAAAACTAATTTTGGTTGCTAAATATTAGTTTTTAGCGAAAAACAGTAGTTGGTCGCTAATAATTTATATTTAGCGACTAAACATCATTTGGTCGCTAATAATTTATATTTAGCGACCAAATATAATTTGGTTGCTAAATCCCAGGCATTTGGCGACTAATTGGTTACCAAAAGTTAACCTTTAGCGATCAAAAATATTTTCCTCCATTCTTTGGCGCCAACCATGGCTGTTGACTACCAAAATATTTGGTCGTTGAATATTTTCATAATTTTTGACATTTATTCTTATTTGGTCGCTAAATTCTAGACATTTGGCAACCAAATGGTCGCTAGAAGTTAACTTTTATAAACCAAATATTAATTTAGTCGCCAAAGAGTTTTAAAATACTTCCCTCCATCTTTTGGCACCAACAATGGCTTTTAGCTACCAAAACATTTGATCGTGGAATATTTTTATAATTTTTGACATTTATTTTTAGCGACCAAATAAGTTTGGTACCAACAATTTGGTCGCTAAATTCTAGACATTTGGTGATCAAATGGTCGCTAAAAGTTAACTTTTACCGACCAATTATTAATTTAGTCGTTAAAAAATTTTAAAATATTTCCCTCCAACTTTTGGCACCAACAATGGCTTTTGGTTACCAAAACATTTGGTCGCGAAATATTTTCATAATTTTTGACATTTTTTTTAGCGACCAAATAAGTTTGGTAGCTAAATTTCAGGCATTTGGCGACCAATTGGTCGCTAAAAGTTAAACTTTAGTAACCAAATATTAATTTAGTTGCTAAAGAGTTTTAAAATATTTCCCTCCATCTTTTGGCGCCAATAATGATTTTTGGTTACCAAAACATTTGGTCGCGAAATATTTTCACAATTTTTGACATTCATTTTTAGCGACCAAATAAGTTTGGTGGCTAAATTCTAAGCATTTGGCGATCAATTGGTCACTAAAAAAATCTTTTCATCGACCAAATATTAATTCAGTTACTAAAAAAGTGAAATGGATAAATAAAAATAATTAAATTTTATTTCTTTCTCTATTTTTCTCTCAAACAAATTTATTTATCTCTTTGTATGATTTAAATTAGATTCATAAATTTTATTTTAACGTTAATTTATTAATTTTAATTAATTTATAAAAATTATCAAAAATTATAATCAAAGATCAATAAAAGAATGTTACCAAATTAATGCTAAAACTAAATTCACTAAATCAAATTTAGATAATTTGAATGCGTAACCATTTTTTGTTTCAAAGTAAATATGTTGAAGTAACCTTTATAGTTTGTATGACTTATAATCAAGTGAATATTAAACGTTTTAATATTTGATAATTGTTTAGTGTAATTTAATATTAATTATATTAAAGTGACATTATTTTAAATTTAAAAATAAAAATAAAAAATATTATTTATTAATTTTAAATAATTTTATTTCTTTATCTTTTTAGAACTTATTTCCAAATATAATCACCTAAAATATTTTTTTATTAGAAATAAATTCTTAAAATAATTTTAAAAAATTTTTCTTTTTAAAAATAATTTTCTAAAACTAAAACTAAATGCAACCAAATTATTTTTAAAAATATAAATACAAAATGAAGAAAAAAATATATATAGTGAGCTGTGATATAACTAAATTAAAAATATGTATTAAATATGTACTACACATATGAATTAGAGGAAAATAAAAAAAATATTTAAAATTATTTTTAGTTAAATATAATAATTATTCATAAATTATTTACTAAATATCTATATAGTTTCATATATTGTTTATGATTTCAAATTATTGAAATAAAAGTTAAAATAATTAAATAAAAATAATAAATTTTTTTATCACTTTTGCTAACTAATTAGTCTATAAATGAGCACTTCTTGCAACCAATTGGTTGGTAAAAGTGTTAAAAAATTTATTATAAAAAAGTTAAAGTAGTTAAATAAAAATCATAAATTTTTTTATTATTTTTGGTGACCAATTGGTAGCTAAAGGCGTACATTTGGCGACCAATTAGTCGCTAAAGGGGTACCTTTGCCGACCAATTAGTCGCCAAAAGTAATAAAAATTTGTTTATATATACAAAAAAGTGTAAAATATATATACAAAGAATAACTTGGCCTAGTGGTCAACACATAAATTTTCAAAGAAATGACACGAGTTCGAATCTCAGTAATAACAACAAAAATCTCAAAAATATAAATTCAATACGTGGTGCAATAGTAGGTTGATACGTGGTAGAATCATAGGTTGACACGTGGCATAGCACAATTTGCCATGTGACATAATGACATGTCAATAAATGATGCCACATGGCGTCACATTTGAATTTTTATTTTTTTAAATTAATTCAAATTTCCAATTAAAGACTCTTTTAGCGACCAATTGGTCATCAAAAACTAACATTTGGCGACCAAATTTTTTGTCGCGAAAGGGTAAACCTGTGTTGACCAAATATATGTTGGTCGTCAAAGGCGTATCTTTTAGCAACCAAAATTTGGTCAGTAAAAATTATACTTTTACTGACCAAATATATTTTTAGTCGCCAATACCTTCTGTCACTAGTCTTTGCCGACCAACAGGCGACCAAATTGTATTTGGTCAGCAAAAGTTTTAGCGACCAAAAAATAACTTTTCACAACCAAATTTTTGATCGTTAAAAGTGTTTATTATTGTAGTGAATTAATGATAATATTTAAAAAGTTGTATTAAAAAAGATAAAAATTTTGTTTTTCAATATTTTGTTGACCGATAGAAAAGAAGAGAGGGTAAAAAAATACATACATATTTTATTTTAGTCGAGAAGTACCGTAAACACGAATTATTTGCTAATTTATTTATATTTCAAATTAAATATTTTCATTAAAATATTAATTAAATTAAATAAAATGTACACGTGCTTGCACGTGTATGCATATTACTTACTTTACCAGCTATAATTATGTGACTGCATGGCGGTAGGAGTTCCCCTCGTATTATTTCGTATCAAACCAACACCTCACTGCAAGTGCGATTCCTGCATTTGGAAACACTTATTTCGCTAAGCTGGGCTTGGGCTCCGGGTTCCATCAAAGTCAAAATAGCTACTAAACATGAGCCAAAGATTGCCATTCCTAATCAAAATATTTTAAAATTTCAAACAATTTTAAATAATGTAATATTAAATAATATTAAAGAAATTGAAAACAATATAACAAAGAAAAAAAACTAAGCAAAAAAAAGAAGAGAATAATTAGTTAATGTCAAAAAAAAAAAAAAAAATTAGATCCTACTTACAAAACGTGTATTTTTATCAACTCCTTCCCTTCTTAACAAAATTTCATATCTTTTGAAATTAATAACTAAATTGAAAGTTCACCGCGTATATGTATATGTAGATAGTTGTTATAATGAAAGTAAATAGAGTTATGTGAAATTTAATGTAAAATGGTAAAAAGTATAATTTACCTAATATTAAAGGGCCCATTTGACATACCTGTTTAATTTTTTTTTATTTTACAGTTTTATATGAAAAAAAACAAAAAAGTACAAAACAAACATTTAATTACTCGTGTTTTCAAAATCTGTTTTAAAAACAGAAAACGAATTTATACATTAAAGTCCTGTTTGGTAATGTTTTTGTTTTCTGTTTTTCTATTTATTTTTGCAAAATTTTGTAAACTGGCAGTAGAAACATGTTTGTTAAATCTATTTATGTTTTTTTGTCTCCAAAAAAATAAAAACTTAAACAGAAAAATGTAAATTAAAAAAAAGTGTTTTCACTTTTTTTTTTCCTGTTGCAAACATTTTGTTAATTCTAATATTTTATCCATTTTTGTTGCACCATATTAAAATAAATTATTTTATTTAAATATTTTATTAAAATAAAATTATTTTTAATAAATAATATAATTAAATTTTATTAAAATGTAATATCTATTATTAATTTATTTCTAATAAATAATTAAACTAAATTAGTTAATTTAACTAATAAGAAATATATATTATTAAATTATTTTTAATAAAAAATAAAATAAAATATATTAATTTAATTTAATAAATAATTTAGTTAATATGAATTATATTTTATTGAATTATTTTTAATAAATATTATAGTTGAATTATTTTTAATAAATATTATAGTTAAATTATTTAATTTAATTTAATTTAATAATTAATTCAATTTAATTAATTTAGTTAAAATGAATTATATTTTATTAAATTATTTTTAATAAATATCGTAATTAAATTATTATGAAATATATTTTATTGAATTATTTTTAGCAAATAATATAATTAAATTATAATTAATATATTTTATATTTACTAGATTAAATGAAATTATTTATATTTTATTCAATTGTTTTTAATAAATAATATAATTAAATTAAATTAATGTAAAATATATTTATTAAATTCAATTAATTTTTTAAAAACTAGTAAATTTATATATTTTATTAAAATAAAAAATTAGTAATTGCAAACAAAATTGTATTCTTAAACACAGTTTTAGTTTTCATTTCAAAAAAAAAAAAAAAACGACAATAAAAAATAAAAAAGAGACAACATAAATGTATAAACGTAAATAGAAAAATAATAACGTTATCAAATGACTCCTAAATATAAAATGGTCAAAAGTCGTTTTTGCACCTTTTTAACTCAAAATATGAAGAATTTCAAGATGTAGAAAACAGAAAATATTGAACCAAATAATTTTTTAATATTCTTAAAATACATATCTCAAAACAAAAAATAAAAAATAGAAAACATACATAAATATAACATAAAAAATAAAAATACAAACTAAATGCCACTACGCATGCTTGGATTTTTGGATGCTCTTTTTAAGGGATAACAGATAACCAAGAAGGTTTTAGCAGATTCCTTGGGAAGATCCATAGGGATTAAAGACCAAATTGAAGCACTCCTGCCCAAATTCTGAAAGTACACATTCAGCTGTTAATTTGAAGCTCCACCTGAGCTTGTCCGATTTCATTAGATGGCCCCGACACACTAGTTATCCCCGTTTTGCTACAAAGTCCATAATATATGACTTGGGAACAAACAGCTCGTAACCTAATTCTGGAAAACTTCAGCGGCAAATTAACGACCAGAACCGAGTAAGAGGTACTGAAATGACCTTGGGAGTAGCCCAGCGGAGACAAGTAGCGTTTCGTACCCAAAAATTAGAAAAAGTAAGTTAGATTTTAATTTTTCATCGTTTAGTTAGGACAAGTCAAAAATTTTAATTGGAATTGTTCGAGCCTAATGTCGCCTATCTGTTCGAACATCAGAAAAGTAGTCAATCGAATCAAAGAAGTGCCATGCCAAGCCAAGCCGAGCAGTATTATCACTTAAAGTAGCAACTAAACAGGAGTAATGAAAGAGAAATTCAAGCAATCCCCAAAATTTAATCAATACACTCAGAAAACTCAAAATAATAATAATAATAATAATAATAATAAATAAAATAAGGAAGCATTGGTTGGCAATCAAGAAAATTATTACCCTTTAGCCTGAGAAAATCAGGTTGAATTTATTTCATAGGAAAAATGTATATTACAAGAGACAATTAATACACAGACGATTGCAAATGACAATTAACAAGTATTCATAGGCCTTGATCACTTCTACATACAATGCAATTAACGGCCCTAATTCAAAATTGGCCATTTGAACTAATCTCCCCGAGTTCAGAATCAACGTACTTATCCTGATTATTGATGAATATCTATCTACTCAGTCATCTTTACATAAGGTTGCAGATACCATTTGCGGTTGATCCATGCCTAGCGAATCAGTTCATATTCACATAGACCAACAGAACTTCCCGCAGTAAACAAATCCTCCCAAAACTGCCCCTTTCCTTCAATCACTGAAACTAGACCTTCCCATCGGATGAATGGTGGTTTCTCTGAGTTTTTACAGCTGGAGAAGACGACTTAGCTACGGAATTTGTACCTTTAGAGGGAGATGAAGAAGGAGAAGGAAGTTTCTTGGGCAGCATCTGTTCCCAGTAAACCTTGGGCAATCTAGATGCCTCTGAGAGAACAATGAAAGCAACAAGACTCAAGAACAAGCACTGGTATCTCCAAGAACTTGACATGTTGAATGCACAAGAAGTACCCAGAGAGCGCTCCTCCAACTTTAAAAGATGCTGCTGCCTTTAGATAATTTGTGACAGCAGCAGACATGTTGAGCATTCTATGAAGGCTACCAACTTGTTTGTTCCAGGAAAGATGTGCCAGTGGCAGACAGTGGGGTATTTAATAATTCAGAGCTGCTAACAGTTCTTGTTGTGCCCTTAATATCTAATACGAGTAAAACATACAAAAGTGCAAGGATGAAGGAATTTAAGGAATGTTGTCCTTTGTGTCAGGCCCCACAGCAAGAGGTTGTTTAATCCTCTAATTCTGGTGACAAATCTTCTTGTCAGTCCTTACAAAATGACACAATCAGTAATGCCACTCAGCTGGCATGATATGTAACCAACTTAACATTTAACTAAAATAAGGCCGTTAGATTGATATGAATACTCATACCATCTCTACATGTTATGTGATGATCACTTTGCAACAACATGGCAAGCATCAGTATGTTTCATAGCAAATTCACACGGTAAAATAAAACCATCAAAGCAATGTATATATATATATATATATATTATAATGGACTATGTGGTACATGACATCCCTGCATATGTTAACATCAAACATTTGTGTTACCGGTCAAGGTCCACCATTCAGTACACATTGATGTCTTTCGAACACGGTCCGTCAACTCACGGCAATCCTATTCATCAGTGTATTGTGTTTTTCTAGGTAAGCATGGATGCATGATGACAAGGATTATGCAAGCCATCACTAAACAAAATCCTAGAAAGCATGTGTCATTTAAAATATCCAACATTAAACCCTTACAGCCCATCCACCTGAACTCAATGTTTCTACACTTAATTTCAATCATGCAGACATGAGGACACCATTCTCAGTCATCTTCAGGTAGCTGAGAAGCTAGACAAGCCTTGTTAAGAAAAGGTTAAGAATTTTTCAGTAAAGTGAAAAAACAAGCATCTTGACACTTTTGTATACCCCTATACCAACAAAGAAAATAGTTGGTTATAATAAAAGATAATGACTATCAATAATGTCCGTGGGATATCATCATATTTCATGGAAAAAATAGTAATTTGGGCATACTGTCACGCCTTAAATTTTAAAATGAACAAATGATTTAGAGCTAATTTATAACCAGATATGTGGAATCATATAGGGACACATACCTAAAAGGGGGAAAGATGTGATAGATTGACGGTGATGTGAGCAGGCCAATGAGAGGTTAGGTGAATTAATAATGAGGAGCGATAAAGTACTCATATCCAATGATGCTTGAGTAAAGAAAGTACTATATATGTAATATTCAACATCTCTCTAGTATAACATATTTTAAAATCGTATAAGTACTGAATTCTATTAAAAATCTAAGAACAAACATGTTTGGTCTAGAGTAGTACCAAGATGGGTAATCTCTTACGAAGTTTTGGCATTGCACCTAACAAAGCCTAAAACAAATAATATTATACCATGAAAATGTAGATCATTACGTGTATAATTTCTTCATACTTGGGCAACTTTACCAGTAAAGCGCAAGATTTTATTTAATAACCATGGATAATTGGTATCAAGATAGATGTTCCACCTATCTGGGATCAATGTTGATTATCGTTGATGGTAAAACTCACTAAAAGTGACAGGGTAAGACATAGGGCAACCTAGAGACAGTAGAGGTTTGATTATTGTTAATGGTTCTAATGCATCTAAAGTAAACAAAAGAAGCTTGTATAGGTGGAAGGTCACACACTAGTTGAGATGGGTCTCAAGAAAAATGATCAACTGTATAGTCTAACCCAATCATTAATAAAAGATCAAGCCAAGTTATGTTCCCATATGTTCGGGTTGTCAAGAAGATTGTGGTTGTATTGTGCAAATAAGCATGTTCTAGTTGATTTGTATGGTAGTCAGTCCTCTCTCTCTTTCTAAAATGGTTGAGAAAGTATTAACAAACTCATCTAACTCTAGCCAATAAGTTGCTTTTTACTGATGGTCCCGCAAGTCAGTATGTGATAATGATACCCTTGGGAATCCTTATGGGTAAAAGGCACAAATTTTTGTTGGGAGGGGGGGAGAGGGAGATCTCTGGCCCTTTTCCTATCCCAAGGGAAAGTGTTGGAGTCTAGGAGGTATCCACAAAGAATTCTCACATGAAGATCCAGCATCACCAGAGGGTACCTTATGGATCACAAGTTGTAAGAGCTCGAAATTCCCTTAGACATGAATGTGTGGTGTTTGGGGGAGGTAAGTCTTTTGATGGTTAAGGGACTCCAAGATACCTTTGCAGAAAGGTGCTACGAGGGAGGCCTGGAGTTGGGGTGTCAAAGTAAGGGTGGCGTGGGATAGTGACAGTTAACACTTACAATCTAGGAAACATAGATTCACCATCAAAGGTGTTTAACTCTCAGTCAAACTCATAAGGAACACTGACACGCAATAAACTCACGTTGGGGACATGTTGGCCTCTTGTTATTTGTCAAATGTTTTTATTTTTTCTTTTTGTTGAGAAATATCATGGACTCATTTTGGACATGACAAATTCTTTTTTATAATATGTTGAAATTTTAAATGAGTGGAATCATAAGTTAAATAAAGTATAAAATAAAAATAAAAAACCCTTTGTTTGTTATTTTACATTTGGATATGATTTGATGGAATGTAATGATATTTCGAGTTATGGATTCATGGAACAATATTTTGTAAAGACAATGTGTTACTTATCACATTGGATGAAATATAATTACTATGTGATGTGAGTCTAATTTTTTATTATTTCTTTTTGTTAAGGCGCACCATAGACCTGTCTTAGATATGACAAATTCTTTTTTATGAAACATAAAAGTTTAATTGTAGGATTGACTTATGGATAAAATAAAATATGAAATAGAAATAAAAAGTCCTCTATATATTATTTTATATTTTGATGATTCAATGGAATGTAATGAAGGCCTTTTTGTTGTAGAGTTAGGAAGCTAAAAATTATGGAAATGCTATTTCTTTTGAAGTATTTTGAGAAATATTATTGTTAATGATACCATGTTTCTTCAAACCATGTTAAAAATAAAAGAAAATTAAAACTAAAATAGACTTGATGAAATTGAGTTTTGTATGGCTAATTCAGATAACTATATAAATTTATAAATAGTTGGTAAATATTGAAATTTACAAATAATTAAAGATTGAATTTGTATATTTATAATTCTATCATGGTATATGTTGTTGTGGCTTGTATTTTATTATTTTTGGGCCCGGAATTATAATCCGATCCGAAAGTCTCGCGGTGTGACCCGTTTTGAATTTTTTTTTTTTTATTTTGGGGTTTTCTTTTTAAGAGTGATCAAGAGAAAAGCCGGCCGGCGTTATAACTTCTTTCTTTTCATCATAGTGAAATTTCTCCTGTGTCTTACCCGTGGACGTAGACTTTACAGTCGAACCACGTAAATCTTGCTGATGGCATTGTGTGATCTAAGAGATTGTGTGCACAGTTTTTTAACAAATTGGTATCAGAGCAAGGTGTGCGGTCAATCTAGGGTTACTGATGGTATCGTCTTCAACAAAGTATGAGGTGGAGAAGTTTAATGGAAAATCGAGTTTCAGTTTGTGGAAGATTAGAATAAGATCTTCACTGATTCTGCAAGGTTTATGGAAGGCCGTCGAGGATAAACTTCCAGAAGACATTAAGGAGGCAAATAAGAATGAACTAAAGGAGAGGGCTTTGAGTGCGATTTTTATAAGCGTCACTGATAATATTCTGTGAGAGATTGCTGGTGAAAAGACGGCATCTGCGGCATGGAAGAAATTGGAGGAATTGTATTTAGTAAAATCATTGGCAAACCGCCTCTACCTTAAGAAGAGATTGTATAATCTGAAGATGAAAGAAGGTACACCTATTAAAGAACATCTTGATGAATTTAATTCAATTATTATAGATCTGAAGAATATAGATATTGATATCAATAGTGAGGATCAGGCCTTGATTGTGTTATGTTCATTGCTATCTTCCTATGAGACTTTTGTTGATACTTTGTTATATGGGAAAGACAGTATTTCACTTGATGATGTTAGTAACTCTCTGAAATCAAAGGAGTTGAAAAATAATTTTCAAGATGACAGATATAAGTCTGAGGGGGAAGGTTTAGTGAGCAGGGAAAGAGCACAGTCAACGGAAAATCCTTCAAATAGGAAGAAGTCCAAGGTAAGATCAAAGTCAAGAATGAAAATGGCCAATTGTTTTGAGTGTGAGAAGCAAGGTTACTATAGGAGAGACTATCCCAAGTTGAAGAATAAAAGGGGAGCAAAAGCAGAAAGTTCTGCAAATGTTGTTGCTAGAGAGAACAATATTGATGACAGTGACAGCGTTGGGGAAATTTTATCCGTGAGTTCAAATCATGGACAAAATTCCTGGGTCCTTGATACTGGTGTTACTTTTCACATGTGTCCACACAGAAATTGGTTTGTCACTTACAAACAGATGAGTGGTAAAGTTTTTCTGGGGAATAATCATGCATTACCTGTGGACGGTATAGGTAATATCAGATTGAGGATGTTTGATGGAGTTATCAGAACAATAGAGTGTTGGCATGTTCCAGGACTGAAGAGGAATCTGATCTCCCTTGGGACACTTGATTCTCATGGATACAAATACCATGCAAAAAATGAAGTTCTCAAAGTGTGCAAGGGCTGTATGGTACTCATGAAGGGCAGTTTGGTTTCGGGATTGTATATTCTTCAGGGCAATATAGTTTCAGGAGAAGCTGCAGTAGCATCTGGAAGCAATTATCAGAATCATACTCAGCTATGGCATTGGCGTCTTGGTCACATGAGCGAGAGAGGATTATCTGTGTTGAGCGAACAGGGTTTGTTGAACAGACAGAAAATAGAATCATTGGTTTTCTGTGAGCATTGTGTGTTTGGCAAATAGACCAAGGTAAAGTTCAATAAGAAGGCAGCGCACAGGACCAGAGGTACATTGGATTATATCCATTAAGACCTATGGGGTCCTAACAGAATTCATTCCAAGAATGGCGAGAATGGCGCTAGGTATTTTATGACTTTGATTAATGATTACTCTCGGATGGTTTGGGTGTATTTTCTTAAGACAAAAGATGAGGCTTTCTCAACTTTTGTGAAGTGAAAGACGATGATTGAGAAGCAGACAGAAAAGAAAGTCAAGCGTCTTCGAACCGATAATGGGTTAGAATTCTACAAACCGTGAGTTTGATGCATTCTGTAGTAATGAAGGAATAGTGTGACACCACACTTGTACACGGACACCACAACAGAATGGCATTGTAGAACGCATGAATAGAACGCTTTGTGATAAAGCACGAAGCATGCTCTCACATTCAGGGTTGGGAAAGGATTTCTGGGCTGAAGCAATTAATACAGCCTGTTTCTTGGTTAATCGATCTCCATCTACAGCCGTTGAGTGCAAAACTCCTTTTGAGGTCTGGTCCAATTCACTTGCTGATTACACTTAGTTGAGAGTGTTTCGTTGTCCTGTGTATGTTCATGTGAGGGATGGCAAACTTGAATCGAGGGCAAGAAAATGCATATTTCTAGGGTATGCATCTGGAGTGAAAGGCTACAGGTTGTGGTGCAATGATCCAAAGTCTCTAGGATTAATTATCAGCAGAGATATGACATTTGATGAGTGTGCTTTATTAGATGGCCAGAGGGAGAAGTCAATAGCAGAATCTGATCATGGTGTCAGAGAACAGGTGGAGCTTGAGGTTAATACTTCAGTAGTTCAGTTTAGTGATCCAATGGAGTCTAGGGTTGAAATAGAAACTAGACAACAAGAGGTGCAGGATCTTGATCAAGAAGAGGATGCACCTGAGCAACAACAGCATGAGCCGCATAACATTGCAACCGGTAGGGAGATAAGGCAAGTCAGACGCCCGCAGAGATATGCAGAAGCATATTTAGTTGCGTATGCTTTGTCAGTTGCTAAAACAGATGATGTGCATAAACCGAATAATTATAGAGAAGCTATTTCTTATTCAGATGTAGATCATTGGTGCTATGGGTGAAGAAATTGAATCTCTTTACAAGAATCAAACTTGGAAGCTTGTGACATTGCCAAAAGGACAAAAAGTGATAGGCTGTAAATGGGTTTTCAAGAAAAAGGAAGGCACTCCAGGGGTAGAAGCACCTCGATATAAGGCACGTTTAGTGGCTAAAGGCTTTACTCAAAGAGAAGGGATTGACTTTAATGAGGTATTCTCTCCAGTTGTGAAGCACAGTTCCATTAGACTTTATTGGCTATGGTTGCTCTCCATGACCTAGAACTTGAGCAGTTAGATGTGAAGATAGCTTTCTTGCATGGGGAATTGGAGGAGCAAATTTATACGAGTTAGCCAGAGGGATTTGCCATTCCATGTATGGAAGACCATGTTTGCTTACTTAAGAAAGCTTTATATGGTTTGAAGCAGTCACCTAGGCAATGGTATAAGAGATTTGATACATTCATGGTTCATAATGGTTATACCCGTAGCTTATATGATAGCTGTGTGTATCATAGAAAGCTTCCAGATGATTCTTATGTCTACTTGCTACTATACGTGGATAACATGCTTATTGCTACTAAAAGCATGGTTGATATTAAGAGACTGAAAAGACAGTTGAGTGATGAGTTTGAGATGAAGGATTTGGGGCTTGCGAAGAAGATATTGGGAATGGAGATTACCAGGGATAAAAGTGTTGGAAAGCTTTTCTTGTCTCAACGGAATTATGTTGAGAAAGTGCTTCAACGGAATTATGTTGAGAAAGTGCTTCAACGTTTCAACATGGATAATGCGAAGCCAGTAACTGTTCCATTTGTTGCCCATTTCAAATTATCTGCAGACATGTCACCAAAGACAGATGAGGAGATGGAGCACATGTCAAGTGTTCCTTATTCGAGTGCCGTGGGTAGTATCATGTATGCTATGGTTTGCACTCAACCTGATATTTCACATGCGTTTAGTGTTGTGAGTAGATACATGGCGTGTCCTAGGAGAGAACACTGGCATGAGGTGAAATGGATTCTAAGGTATCTAAAGGGTACTACAAATGTTGGTCTGACATTTGACAAGGCCAAGATGAGTAATTCAGTTGTTAGCTATGTGGATTCAGATTTTGCAGGGGATATGGATAGGAGAAGATCTCTAACAGGTTATTTGTTTACTCTGTCTGGTAATGCTATTAGTTGGAAAGCAACATTACAAGCTACAGTTGCTTTGTCTACCACAGAGGCTGAGTATATGGTTTTAGCAGAAGCAGTAAATGAAGCTTTGTGGTTATAGGGTTTGGTGAGTGATCTTGGGTTGATACAAAACAAACCAGTAGTGTTTTGTGACAATCAGAGTGCGATTCATCTCATTAAGAACCAAATATATCATGAAAGAACTAAACACATTGACGTCAGGTATCATTTCATTCGGGATATTGTATCACAGGGCTCAGTTAGTGTACAGAAGATCTCTACACATGATCATCCTGCAGATATGATGACCAAGGCAGTCCCTATTAATAAGTTTAGGCATTGCCTAGACTTGGTTGGTGTTTGTGGTGCTCAGTAATGCCCTTCAGAGGGCTTTTGGCAAGACAGAGAGTATTGAGATGATTTCTTTTGTTGATGACAAAGAAAATTCAAGTCAAGGGGAAGATTTGTTGTTGTGACTTGTATTTTATTATTTTTGGGTCCGAAATTATAACCCGATTCGAAAGTCTTGCGGTGTGACTCGTTTTAGATTTTTTTTTTTTGATGTCTGTGGTGGTTGTGGAAGGCACGGGCCAATAGGCCCAGGCTCGAAGCCCAACATTGACCTCGGGGAGGTGCGGGGGGCCACGCCCCCCGCGGTATGGACCTATTTAAATATTAGGGTTTTGGAGTTTTCTTTTTAAGAATGATCAAAAGAAAAGCCAGCTGGTGTTGTAACTTCTTTCTTTTCATCATAGTGAAATTTTTTCTGTGTCTTGTCTGTGGACGTAGGGGGTGTTTAGTTAGAAAAAAGTTGGCCAAAAAGTACAGTAAAAGTACAAAAATTTGATGTAAAGGTGATATGTGGCAAAATTTAATTGGAAGAAAGTACAAACTTTTTGTAACTTTTGGTAAGTTTTGGTATTTGATTGGAAGCCAAACAGCCCCATAGACTTCACAGTCGAACCACGTAAATCTTGCTGTCTATTGTTTTCTCTTTTTTATATTTTGTTTTGTGTGTTGTGTAATCCGAGAGATTGTGTGCACAGTTTTTAACAGTATATTTTAGCATCCTCCCTTAATTATAACTTAATTTTTTCAAAATATGACTGTAGTGAATAGGAATAGAAAATAAGTTAAAAATAGCAAATGTGTTATATATATATATATATTAGATGTACGTACGCGCACTTTATGTGACTTTTTTTAAGTGAATATATATATTTTTAATTTTATATAATTACCAAACAATTTTAAAATAAAAATTTATTGAGACACTTTTAAAATATTAGATGATTAGTTTTAAATGGTAGTTAAGTAAATAATTTTTAATTAAGTGACATTTAGGAAAGATAAAAAATGTAAAAATAGTCAATTGTTAAAAAGAGCATTTAAAAAATACTAAAACATGCAAAATTAAATATACTAAATTAAGTTATAGTTACTAAAAATTCTTTTTATTCCCATGAAAAGAATTAGTAGATGTGAGAAGTTGAGAGATGCTAATGGAAGAAAAAAAAAATTTACTAAATTTGAGACTTTATTAAATTTAAGACTTCACCAAATTCCCTCTTCTTATAATAGTATAGATATTATAAATCCATTATATATATAAATATTTAAAAAATAATATAATTTTCATGCTTAAATTCTTTTATAAAATATAGATAAATGAATAATATTTAAAATATTGGCAATGACCAAGTATGAAAGTTCGATGTTCACTATTTTGATTTTTGCTCTAACATGTATATGTACTAATTATATGCATTGATAATTAATGGTTGTAAGTTCTTTGGGCATGTGCATGCATGTGCATTTGAATTGCCTTGTGACAAGTCACTGCTGTCACAACTTTAATAAACATAAATATAACTCAAAATGGTATTTTAACATTATTTAGTAATTTTTATTTTTAAATTTTTTGTGATAAAATAATATTTTTATATTTCACTTTAAACTTCTATTTTTTGTAGTATTTTTGAAATATAATATTTTTAATATAATCTATATTCAGCAAAACGAATTTAAATGTGAAAATTATCATTTTTCTAATATTCATATGTACCATCGACTTGTTATACATATATACATTTTATTTTAAATTTGTTTTCTATTCCAAATAGTCACGTCTTAAAATGATCATAGCTACGGCAGGATTCTAAAATCTATACTACTAAAATTATAAACTCGCAAATTCTATCGTTTTTTCTTTTTCTTTTTATTTTTTGGGTAAGTGCAAATTCTATCTTTAATTATTAATATATTTAAATATTTATTAATTATTAATAAATTTAAATATTTATTTATTCATTAATTAGTTATACCAAACTCAAGTCCAATCTGATGCAATCTTAATTTTAATTTTCCTCTTTAGAGGGGTTATAAGTAAGACATAATTCTAAAATTCATTCATTCAATCTTAGTTTTAATTTTTTTTATATATTTTTTTACAGGATTTACAAGTAACACATAATTCTAAAATCTAATTTAGAATTCAGTTTGCTTCTTACTTGTCACTAATTCGAATATACTTAAAATTGATGTAGAATTTAACTGGTCGTTAATTTCAAAATTTAGAAATTAATTGAGATGCACACTCTCCACTTTTATAAATTTAAATATGAATGAATTAGTTATATCAAACCCATTCAAATTTATTTACATTTTGTAAGCTAAAATTATTGTAAAATAACGTGAAACTACTCTATAAATTTAAATATTTATCCATTCATGAATTAGTTAGATCAAATCAAATTTGTTAATCAAATCTCTTTAATAACGTTAAAAATGCTATTTGAGGCAGTTATAAATAACATAAAAAATGTTGTTTGAAACCAAGTTTCTTGAAAACGTTATCTCAAAATATACATTTTTTTAAAGATATAAACTAACAGTACCTTGAAAAATATTTTAGTAGGAATAGAATTTACCTAATTTTTTTGCTTCCTTACCATAGAAGAAAAAAAAAATAGAATATAAGGACATTTCGGTGTATGAGTACATAAAACAATATTTTGTTAATTAGGACGATTTGTTAGTAATTATTTTGGATGAAATGTAATTATTAAATGACTTCTGAGTTGATTTTTAAATTATAAAACATAGTTGTTATCATTTTAGATGAAATGTGACGTTATGATAGTTTTTGCTGACTTTCAAACTATGAAATACATAATTTTTAATTTTAACATTCTATTGTATTATTTTTGTTGTTTTTTAATAAAGTATTAATATATATTTTTTCTAAATCATTATCGTATCGTGTGTCCTCTATATATATATATATATATATGTATGTATGTATGTATAAGTCGGCGCATTTGTATCCTATTATATCGGTATCTTAAATAACGTATTAATATATAAACCAAATCAAACCAAACTTTTTCCTATTAGGTGAGGTCGGTTATATGAATTTGTCGACGTCAATTAGATCTGTTTAGGGGCATATCCTCCGATAGATTTAGATAGGTCAGGAAAGTACTAATATATAAGATATACAAAAATATATATTTTTACTGAATCCTCAAAATACCGTTTCCTATATTAGTCAATGCATTCATTTTCTATTGTATCTATTTTGTTATCTATACTTTCTTAGTATAGAACTGTACTTCTATGCTAAACATATATTTTTTCCTCACAAATGTTCCACACTAAACGCATTGCCATCACAATATATATTTCCATATAGTTGGCACCATCCAAAACATTTTCTTACTTATTATCTAGAAAACAGGAATGCAGTTCTACAAAAAAACTTCTTTTAACCTAAAGTTTCTCTCTAAAATATGAAAACAAAGTATCAAGTACAACAGGGAACAATGCATATATATATATATATATATATAACACTACTATTGTATAATAGATTTCCGACAAACTAAAAAGGTTTCATGAATCAATAGTCTGAAAATTAACTTCTGGTGGGAAAATGGACGCAGTAGACAAGGTTTACAATCATGTGAGTGCATGAACAAAGCAGCCAGCTCTTATTTTAATGATGAAGACAGCACAAGTACAAAGTAGTGCTGGAAGTTATTAATAAATTGTAAAACCAGGAAGAATGTCGGGTGAAGGATAACTTATATGCAGGCTTTTCTAAGACATGAGGCGTTGGAAGGAGGTGGACTTTGCACTACTCTCAAAGTGGTGGGCCAATCTTACAGTCACAAAAGTAGTCCCTATGTCTCACTGACTAATTTTCAATTTCATCCATCAATAAGTACTGAAATTAATTAGTGGACTAAGTAGTTGGTCTCAGCAACAATATATACATGTTGGACTTCTGGATGTGTGTATTAGCAAGTTTGGAAAGACAATGCCCAAGAGTACTAACAAAATTTTATCATTATTGCTATGTTAACTAATTTATACCTTTTTTATTTTTTTTTATAAGTAAATATTATTTATTAGAAAAATTGAGATGACTCGAACAAATGAAATTTGGTCATATTTCGCTTTAATTGATCCCTCCAATCATATATTAATATTATTTGTGAAATCCTAAAAATAATAAAAATGTAAGATCAGTATATGTTTCTCCGCAACCCAATGAGCTAAAAATCAAAGTGATCAATATCCAAGTATAACAAACTATATATAACAAGAATAAATATTATATATTCAGAGTACAAATTATCTTGTTCTATGTCTCTTTAATGGGTAGATACATTTAATTTTGTAAGATATGGTAAATAATACCTAAAAAGCAAATAAAATATCTTTTTATCCTGCGATATATATGTAAATATATATGATCTTGAAAACTGAAGGGATGCAATTAGTTTTAGTCCAAATTAGTGAAGGTATCAATACATTAAAAAGAATAGATATGGAAAATAGTAGAGAATGAGGTGAGTAAGTTGTGGCCATGTGATCACCTTAAAACAAATAAACCACCAAGCTCCCAGTTAATTGCCAAGATACCATTATCACAGGATATTTCTGTAGAAAATTTCTAGATGGTTATCATTTTCAAATTAGTAACTATGGTGTCCTTATGGGATAAAAGAAGCTCCCAGATAACCGTAAAGGATAAATATACCATATAGTTTATTTTCTTCTTTTCTTAAAAGAACACTTAAAACATCACACTACAAGGGAGAATGGGATATGGATTTAAAGATAAAACCTGACCACTCGGCTAGCTTCCAATTTGCTGTAACACTTCGTTTGAAAATATTATTCTCTTAAAATTGATTTGATTTTAAAATAAAGAATTAATTTGAATTGATTTAGTAAATAAAATTTTATGTTTGAAATATAATTTAAATTTAAGAATTAGATTGATTTGATTTAAGAGAAATACTAAGTTTAACCATATTAATAAGAAATAGAAAATTTGATATGAAAGGATAATTTTGTCCACTTATTTAGATTGTTTAAGAAAATAAGAGTCCATTTAGTTTGTTTTTCTACTTTTTGTTTTTTGTTTTTTGTTTTTGTTTTTAATTTTCTGTTTTAAACTTATTTGCCATTTTATCCTTTTGAAAACGAGGAAAACAGGCACAACGCATTTGGTCACTTGTATTTTCAAATTTTGTTTTAAAAAACAAAAAATGATTCTACAAATAAAATGAAAAATGACCAAAAGTCATTTTGAGTATTTTCAACTTAAAACAAAGAAAATCTCAAAATAAGGAAAACAAAACATCTTTTATTTCTTTGTTTTAAGCATAAAACAGAAAATGAAAAATTAAACCAAATGCCACCTAATGAATTCTCATCAAATTCTATTGTTTTGAATTGGATTTTAAATTGGATAAAAATTCCAAAATTTAAATTATGAAATCAAATTAAATCCAACTCATAAAATTTTATTTTAATTCTAAATATAAAAATTAATGAGAATTCTCATTAAATAAAATCAAATCACATCAAATCCACCATTTCCAAACAGAGTGTAAAAGTTTTAATTAGGTAGCTAAAAGTTATGATAATTAAGTGGCTAAAAGTTATTATTTCATCATAAGTAAATGTAAACTATTTTCAATTTCATATTCAAATACATGTTTTGCGTTATAGGATCGATGCTAACTAACTAAAGATGAGGAAAAGAGATCAGCAACTACCGCATACAGTGATTTTTTAACCTAGCTTAACGAATATGGAGTGATGAAACATGCTATCACGAGACACACCCAAACAACAATTACTTTCAGATGCAACAAAAATTTTATGAGCAGTTGACTCCAAAGGTGTTTAACTTCTTGCACCAAAAACCTTTTTTTTTTTTTTTTTCCCAGGGATCAAGGATGCCTCTAGAAGCAACGTTAGAGTTTCGCACACAAGAAAAGCAGTACTAGTACTTAAGTTTGAAAATATTCCTCTCCTAGAATTCATTTAATTTTAAAATTAAAAATTTATCTGATTTGATAAATAAAATTTTATATTTCTAACACATACTTAAATTTCATTGATTTAAAAAATTACAAAATTTGATTATGTTAATAGGAAATAAAAAATATAATAAATATGATATATGAAAATAAATGGTTTAAAAAAATTATTAATTCCCACCTAGTAGAAAAAAATAATAATAATGAATTCTCATCAAAATTTAATTACTTTATGTTAAATTTCAAATGATATTAAAATTCCAAAATTTACGTTATGAAATTAAATCAATCCTACTTGTAAAATTTTATTTTAATTCTAAACATGAGAATTAATTAGAATTTTCATTAAAATGAAATCAAATTCAATATTCCAAACGGATTGTAATGTATAAATTTGTGTACTTGCATTGATTTATATAATACAACATCACTTTACATTTCAAAGCAGGGGTGATAAATCGCTCTAATTCAGGGGGAGCAAAAAATGCAAAATTGAGATCGCAAAGCTGAGTGGTGTGATACCAGCAATGAACTGAAACAAAAACAATTTGCTGTTAGATCATATCCTGACAGTAAAATGCTGTCGGAACAAACACAAAGTATACCGAAAAAAGCAGCAGAAGAAATTTCAGTGATGGCAATTGAAGCATATTATGCTTATACAATGGCTGACTTAATTGTCTCTGCCTCTGTGGGACGCCAAAATGTCTTTTGAACATGCAGCAATCCTTCGCTGTCCTTTGAGTACGTCAATCGTATCTTCCACTGTAGAGATTTAGCCAAACTCTCCACCTCGGCCATGGTTTCAACCTTGTCCCGCATGATCAAATGTCCTTCTGGCCTTAAGATCCTGTCAACTTCTGCAATCACTGCAACTAATTTGCACCTGCACCCAGAAACCATCTCCTAATTAAGTTAACAGCGAGGGGTGGAATTGATTCTATATGCTGAGAATAGAACTGCAGGAGAAGAAATAAACCTTTTCTTGACATCAGAGAAGAGGTGATCTGCATGAAGAAGATCATAAGATCTGGGGTAAGTGCTGAATGATTCGCACCAATCATGATATACTCCAAATAAGCCACGCTCGTATATTATTGGAAGTGTATCTGGTGAATTGATTGGAACTACATTCATAACCCATATTTTGACGTCTTTCAATGCTGCAGCAAACCTGAAAGCACAAAGAAAAGCATAACCAGAATAAAGTCCAAAATGAGATGATAAATATTTTATTACAGGGTAAAAGAAAAAACAGTAAAGATGGAAATAACAGTTAAAGACTAGCCATATTGAAAGTCAAAAACGAACTAGCTTATATTCTCTTTAGCTGGCAACATAATGGTTTGCCTATTAGATACTCGATGTTCGAGAACAGGAAGCAGGTTCAACGGATGAAGCACAGATTTGGACACAAGACATGCACCCAACACACGTAGACACACCAAAATGGTGATTTTCAAAAAATAAAAAATAAAAATATCAGAACACAACACATGGCAAGGACATGTCAACAAATATTATATATTTTTATAGATAATAATATAAGAAAATATTTAACTTATTTTTTTTATATTACAAATACATTTATATTGTTATGCATATTACAATAAAAAAATTATAAATATTGGCAAAGCAATGTGAACAAAAAAGCCCTGACACTTACCCTCCATATACAGCTCTCATGTCCATTACATTTCTCACTGAAGACCAGTTGATTCCCAGGCCATCTAAATATGACTTGGACACAACATGTTTCCAGTGCTCATAGTCCTTAGCAAAGTCCTCTGGACCAGCGTTACCATAAACTCCAACCTGAGAACTCTTTAACCAGTAGGGTGCTTTCTTCACTCTCAGCGGCCATCGTTCTGGCCACTGTGACCCACGCTCTGATGTGTGCACTGGAACTTTGTGAATGCATGCCTGAAGTGGTACATTCCTGAAAACAAAGCCAATAAGGAAATTCAGTCAGTTCAAACAGTTAACCTGGGGAGTGGGGACCATTGATTCTATAATTAAAGAAGCACAGACACTAACACATCATGATATAGATGCGCTGACTCGGCGATTATCAAAAAATACAATACACGATATTGCAGTGACTTGTCAAAATATATACATATACATATTTTTATGCCTTGTATATTTTTTATGGCTAATCAAGCCTTCCAATTTATTTCATGTCTTGATTTACAGTACCAGTCACTGTAGCAAAGTGATTGGAGAAGCTACAAGGGACTTTCTTGGGGGTGGTGTTGGAGAAAGCACAAAATACCACTTGGTGGATCAGAAGACGGTCCATCTTCCTGTGGTTGAGGGAGGTATTGGGATAACAAATTTGAGAAAATTTTATGAAGCATTGCTTGGGAGTGGCTCTAGAGATTTGCAAAGGAAGTGGACAGATTATGATAGAAGGTCAATGTGTCAAAGTTTGGACAAGAATCGGATAGATGGAAGCTAGTCACCAACAACAATTTATATGGATCAAGCTTGTGGAAAGGGATCAGGAAAAGATGAGCAGATTTTGAGAGACGCTTGATCTGGAAGGTAGGAATAGGGAGAGAATTCACTTTTAGAAGCATAGATGGAAGGGGGAAGGTACACTAATGGATCTATTCCATGATATGTACTCCTTCGCAACAAACAAGAAAGCTTCAGTAGCAAGATGTGAGATAACCCAAGGTAAGAGAGGGTGTTGGAATGTGATGCTGAGAAGAAATATCCAGAATTGGGAGTTGGACAACTAGACCAGGCTAGTGGAACTTTTGTACACCTCCAGGATGGAGGTAGCAGAGGATTCAATTACCTGGACAGAGGCTAAGAAATGGAATTTTGAAATGAAGTACCATAAGAAGTTAGTAGCAAAAGGGAATAAGGGTTTTCATGGACAAAATTATTAAACACAACATCAGAGCCAGATTTACTCTTTTTTTCTTTTGTTGAGAACATGAGAATATAGATGGCTCAATTTTGTAATGCATTCTTGGCGTCCTCTTAATTTTGTGTTTAATAATTTTTATTCGTAAAAAAAAAAAAAAAATCTTAGATATTATGTTTTATTAAAACAAAATAGAAAGAATACAATACAATACTAACAAAATTAAAAACTATATATTTCATACCTTAAAATTAGACAAAGAAGTCACATAATGATTACATTCTATATTAAAAAAAAAAAATGATGATAAACTATATTGCATAGCTTAAAATTTAAGAAATTGTAAAAAAAAAACTTATTTTTTCAAGATGAGTCCAACATGCGTCCAAAACGAATGCGTGGTCCAAAACAAGTCCGTGACATGCAAGATGTGTGTGAACATATAAAAATTGGACATAGCAAAAGGCCAATCCGAGAAGTGTTCAAGGCATGTCTACGATGCATTCCGAGTCCCATGTCTACGATGCATCCGAGTCCTCGTTAGTTCGACTCAGATAGCACCTGATGGTGAGTCCATGCTTCCTAGAAGGCATGACAGCAACCAAGTGCTGCCCTTAGATAACATTTGCTCAGCCAGAAAGACTAGCTTCTAACAATGTCTATTATTCCTTTGTCCTAGAATCAACATACAGGAAACGTCTTTTTGTTATCTTCTTATACATTGGCATATTTAAATATCCAAACATACCCAGATGATATTTTTTCTCAACCAACTAGACTTGTGATGGCAAAGATATGTTTCTTAAACTATAGCAATTACGGGTGCATGCAGAATGGTACCAAATATCAAAAGACTAATGTAGTACCATGACTGCAGTTAATGTGGTGAACTTTATATCCTATACAAGTATTGCAATGTGATAGAAATCGAAAGAGCTCCAAATGACTAATGCTAAAATTTAAAATTCCACACAGTTTTCTTAAATTCGTTATATGGTTCTTCTTCCTCCTCACCACCTGTCCTTTTTAAGAAAAAAAAAATAATAATTATCAAAAAATCAAGTGTTAAAGTGAAAGATAGATCATCTTTACTCACATTGGAGACACAAACACCATAAATTTAGAAGAGGAATGGCCTCCTTTACCCTACACCATTGTCATTTAAAAGAGAATTGACAGTCTTTGCTCTTTTGGAGATAACAAAAACCCCCAAGAGGCTATGATTTTTTTTTTAAACTGTTACAGTTCTTTCATTAATCAAAAAGAAAGAAATAAAATCACAGAAATATGAGAATGAGAAGTCCTCATGAATGTAAAAGCACATAAAACCAACTATCCTAACTATAGAAGTCCTTCCGACTCATTGTAATTAAAAAGAGAGGATTCTTTAAAATCAAGAGAAACTGAAGCCCAAAGAAAAGCCTAAAACTTGCACTTATCCCACAATTTTTCACTGCAGCTATGAAGAGAAACCGAAGCCAAAGAAAAGCCTAAAACTTGCACTTATCCCACAATTCTTCACTGCAGCTATCCTTATCTTCAAATGTTTGGATATTTCATTCCTTCCATATAGTCCACAATATAGCCAAAACAGTACAATTCCATAAAGTTTTCACCTTCTCTCTTCTACTAAAACCCAAACATAGTAAAGATGTTGCTACAATTTGGAGGGCACATCCAGTCCTCTCCAGCTACTGCAAATAGTTTATTCCACAATTCAAAAGTTGTTGCAGAGCGCAGCAATAAATGATCAATAAAGTCCTGGCTGCTTCTACACATCACACAATAACCAGGTCTCCTTTTTTGAATCATGTCACATGTACTGAGCTTATGATGGGCATTAACATGAGAAATCATCTCGACAGAGAAGAAATGAGTCAAAGTATGAGAATTGATTCAGGTGTGAAAAAGAGATTTGCAAAAGAAAGAACCAGAATTATCCTGTGCCCAAATTTTCCTATCAACTATGAGAGGTCTAATAGAAATACCCTCCAATATATTTAGAAGCAATGAAAGATCAGAACAATCTCTATCAGACAGTTTGAGGGAAAAAGTGAAAATTCTAAGAAATTTTATATACTAGTGAAGATGAAGCATTGGTAATCATTGAAAAAAAATGTGTAGAAATGACTATTGGACAATTGCCACAGACTTGGAAATTGAATAGATAAACGACATCCACCTCTCCATTTGTCTTCCCAAAATATGATAGATTGTCCATTACCCAAAACCCATTACCCAAAACCCAACTGCAAAAATGGGAAAACATCAAAGAGCATCTAGAAAAACTCTTTCCAAGGATTTATCAGAGTTCCTCTAACAGCTAAACAAGGATCTCAATCATTGTTCGAGAACCCATATTTTCTATTGATAATCGAATACCAGAGGGAATTTTATTCAAGAGGATATCTCTGAAGCCATTTGGCTAACAAAGCATCATTCCTAGCAACAATATTACCAACCCCTAAACCAACATTTCCCTTTGGAAAGAATACTGTTTTGTAGTTAATTAGATAATCCCTGTTCCCTCTCTCCCAACCTTTCCATGAAATATTCTTCATCAAAGATTCAATTTTATGTCTAACATTGGATGGCATTATAAAAATAGCCACAAAATGGAAAGGAAGATTTGATAGCACTGATAAACAAGTGTGAGTCTCCTATAGTATTCACAGATGATTCCATAGTGTTTTGTGGTACAAATCTATTACAGATGAGTCGTCTCAGATGTGTGCTACTGAGTTTTGAAGCGGTATCAGGCCTGCACATTAATATTGGAAACACAGGGTTGATTCCAACAAGAAAGGTCCCTGAGATGAATACCTTGTGCTCAATCTTGGGTTTTAAGCAAGGGGCCCTTCCTACTGCTGACCTGGGACTTTCGCTGGGGACTCCGTATACATCTACCGTAGTTTGGGATATCATGATTAGCAACTTTCAATCGAAGCTACTAGGATGGAAGAACTATCTATCCAAAGGGACCAGAGTGACTCTCATCAAGAGCACTTTGGCCAACTTGGCCATTAATTTCATATCCATTTTTCCAATCCCGGGGAGAGTGGCAAAGAGAATCGAGAAAATGCAACAAAGACTTCTAATGGAATGGCAAGGAAGAGCATACGAAGCCTCATCTAATGAAGTGAGACACAATGTGTAGGCCGATCAAGGATGCAGGGGTGAGAATTAGAAAAGGAAGTATCAATGAGGCTCTTTTGGAAAAATGGTTGCGGAGAATTGCTGCAGAACAGGGAAGAATTTGGAGACTGGTGGTGTGTGTCCAAGACATGGGTCCGAGTAGGGCGGACCATAAGGTGGGCATGTAAGAGTATTTGCAATTTGTGGCCCTCCTTCAGTACACACATTTCTATTGTGGTGGTCAAAGGTGATAAAGTGAGGTTTTGGAAGGATTGTTGGCTGGAAGGGAAAAGCCTTAATGAGGAGTTTGGAATGATCATTTCAATAGCTTCAAATAGAAATGCGACTGTTCTTGACTATGGAAGGAGGGAAGGGGATAGCCTCATTTGGGAGATAAGACTAAGGGATTTTACATTCAGCTTTTTCAGCTCTTGTACTCGTTGATGCCACATGGTGGGGAGGATAAGCTAATGTAAGCACTCACAAAATTAGATGTATTCAAGGTCAAGTCCTGGAACAAGGCCCAGTTGACTAGGAAGGGCAGAGTTCCCGTGGGGTAAAATCTTTTAAGTGTGGGGCTCCTCCTAAATTAGTCTTCTTTTGTTGTTGTGCCATACAAGGAAAGATTCTGACTACAGACGATCTCAGAAAGAGAGGGATGGTAATTGTGAATCATTGCTTTCTTTGTGGGAACTCAGCCGATTCAATTGATCAACTGTTTGTGGAATATTTCTGAGCTAAGGAGCTACGGGATCTTTCCATATCAGGTATGGCCATAGCGTGGGTGTCACCAAGGAGGCCAAATCTCTTTATGGAATCTTGGTGGGGAGATAGACTCCCAAAACATGGAACGTGAGGGTAGGATTTAATCCCATTTTGTATTCTTTGGTTGATTTGGGAAGAAAGAAATGAGAAAACATTTATAGATACAGATAGGCCTTTGCACAGGATAGAGAGTTATTTTTGTCTTTTTCACATAGTTGGCTTGGAGGGTCAAAGATAAAGAGGTCTTCCCTTTCTTGGATTTTGTGGATACTTTGGTATTGCAACACAATCCTTTGATCTCTTTGCATCTATTTTATGCTATTTATAAAATTTTAACTACTGGTCCAAAAAAAAAAAGTGTCTCCCCCACCCTTAGACAAAAAGGCTTTTTTCCATCTATGAAGCGTCTCTTTAATTCTGTCCATAATAGGATCCCAAATTTTACAAGAGGAAGGATTCCCACCTATTGAAGACACAAATATCTCATAGCGTCACGAGGCCGACAAACACCCAATCTCCTAACTCATATTGTCCACTATTAACTCTTCCGCACTAATCCTAGTAAGGGAAGACTTGTTTGGATAATCTTAAGCCAGAAGATACTCAAAAATCCTAGTGATCCTATTAGAGGGAGAATGCCCTCCTTATCAGAGGAGAAGTAAATAATGTCATTGGCTAACTATAATGAGAAACCAAAACCCTATGAAGTACAGATACTTCAAATTAGGTGCCGCACTCGTATTGGATACTCGGAGAATATGGACACGGCTCAGATACACCAAGATACTGCGGGGGTAAAATTGAATATGATAAAATTTAATGTTTTAGACTTTATTCAGGGGTAAAATGGATATAATAAAATTAATTAGGGGTCAAAATGTAAATAATTAAAATATAACTTAATACAAATTTTGTAAATAATTAATTTATAGATTGAATGGTATTTTTCAAGTTATATAATTGTTATTTATATAATGTTTGGTAGTTTATAAATACTATCTTCAAAAATATTTTAAATAATATATATATATATATTTTGGCCGTATCTATGCCATGTTTTATGTCCTCAATTGTTTGAAAATTGCCGTATCTCGTATTCATATTTGCTCCCACGTCTGTATTTGTGCTTCATAGCCACAACCTTATCCCTCTCAATATAGATTCCTACAACAACCCTAGGTTTAGTAGCCTTATCGACCCACCTACTTAGAACATCAACTGCAAGGGTAAACAGCAATGTTGTTAAAATCGGGATTTTACTTAAAATCGATTGAGGGGTTGTAAAATCGAATCGTAAAATCGAATCGTAAAATCGTAATATTTTACTTACAACTTAATTTTTGAAATCACAGTCTGTATAACATAATATTTTAACATTTAGAACTTTCAATTTGATGCGATCATGTCATGACTAGTAATGTGGGTTCGAATCCCACCATTATCCTTCTATTAATTCACTAAAAAAATAAAATATAAAAAAAACTAATATAAAAGAAAAAGATTCAAGATTAAGATGAAAATATATTCTACAACACAAACTTGAAAGTCTAAACCTCAAAGAAAATAACAAAAGTCTTCCAAACACACAAGTTACACAACCAACAAAATTTTTGCTGGGTCTCTCTTTGCTCGTCCTTCGTTTTTCCTTCGCGCGGCTGCCTAGGCTTGCACATAATCCACAGATTAATTGCTTTTTACAGTTGAGTCTTCTTCTAGCCGTGTGAGGGTTTTAACCCAATTTGGCTTTTTACGATTCTACCCCTCTTAATTAGTTGTAACTACAAAAAAAAACCTTAATTTTTTAAAATCATTAAAATCGTAAAATCGTAAGTAAAATCGGGATTTTACCGATTTTACCCCATAAAATCGCTTTTTCACCAATTTTACCCCAAAAATCGATTTTGATGTGATTTAACAAAGTCTTGCTCTGTAACATTGTAAAATCGTACGTTTTTACGATTTAAATCGCGATTTTAACAACATTGGTAAACAGGAAAGTGCTGGAAAGGAGATAGAGGGTCTCCTTGCATAAAACCACAAGATACGAAAATAGTTTGCTATGTTTATCATTAATAGTTAGTGGACGATAGGCATCCTTTCATCCCTCTGCTTAATTCCAAATTCTGTGTTCCAAGACAGAACCAAGAAAATCCCATTTGATGTATGCCCCCTTAATTCCAAATCATGTGTTCCAAGATAGAATCAAGAAAATCCCATTCAACGTATGTATGTTATGTATTAGGTCAAGATTGGACTGGTGTGACAAAATTAATTTACCTAAGATTCAAATTTTGTAAATGTATACGTGCGATAATATAAAAAATTGTCATATAAATTATAATCAAATTAAAGTTTTATTAAAATAATTGAATCCTATAAACTATTTTTTTGGGGGGGAGAGGGGGGGAAGGTGTGTGGTTACTCACCAGTTTCAATGTTTGAACATCTCTAATCAAACAAATCCCTTGTGTCTTTAAATGCTGGAAAGTGTATAATTCAATGAATTTCTCACATGTTTATAAACTAATATTATTCCTATTCAGCAAAAAATGCAATAACTAGTATTTATTTTTGGTTATTTATGTGCTATCTTGGGCCAATAAATATTTATTATGAGATTTAATTTATCTTATTTTATGTTATTTTATTTTCTTTGGGTCGAGTGTAGTTCGAATTAGTAATGGGTTGGACAATTGGGCCAAAGGCCCAGCTCTCTTTTTCCTTTACCTTTTTTTTTTCTTTTGCTTTCTTCGCCTTTTCTTAGTTTTGGGGGGAGAGTGACACAGAGAAGAAAGAGAAGAGAGAGAGAGAGAGAGAGAGTAGAAGAGAGAAAAGGGAAAGAGGAAAGAGAGAGTAGAAAAAGAAAGTGCAATCTAGAATGAAGGATCCGCCTGGTAGTATTCAACATCGTGAACATCGTGGTGACGCTTGTTTCCGGTGATTTGGCCCGAAGTGGCAGAAATCGGCTCTTGAAGTTTGGGGAGCTCAACCGATTTTCTTCGATTTCCTTCGATTCTCTTCGAATTTGAGGTAGG
Organism: Vitellaria paradoxa; assembly: GCA_019916065.1. Classification (NCBI taxonomy): domain Eukaryota; kingdom Viridiplantae; phylum Streptophyta; class Magnoliopsida; order Ericales; family Sapotaceae; genus Vitellaria; species Vitellaria paradoxa. The sequence goes on along the minus strand of CM034239.1, from coordinate 18,438,714 downwards.
TGGAACTTATATTTGAGTTCTAGACGATGTTAGGAAGATTTTGATATGTTATCTGCTTTATTTAGTCGATATTTTAGGAGATTTGAATACATATATATATATATATATATATATGAATATATGACTGTGGTTGCGTATATGCATATAAACGTGAGGATCCTACATATATTTGAGTCATTCCTTGATTAAACGATGAAGGAACATGTGATTCATATACATGATTTATTGTGGAGATTGACGCTTGAAATGAATGATCTGGGGATTGATGTGAACTGGGCTCTGTTTAGGACGAACCCTGAAACTAGACTCCACACCATAGAAAGGTGGGCCCTCAAAAGGCTACCGACCAATCAATGTGGCTGAATGACCAATCAGTGTGGCCGAACGATTAGTGCGGCCGAACAACCGATCAGTGTGGCCAAGCGGCCGAGTAGGTTGTTTTGACTCAGTTTGAATAGTACATCATACATATTAGTAATATGTTAAAATGTTATGGTTATTTAACATGATTGAGTATGTATATGATTAGAGCTTGGTCATTTGGAGTTGGGACGTTAATATTGAGATAAGAGATTGATACTAATTTCCTGCTTGACCAAAGCAGATGCGTGACTATGGGTATAACACGCTTCCCTAGCAGAAGGGTCAAGAGGTGTAACACGGTTTCCCTGAGTCATAACTGATTGGGGGTGTAACACAGTTCTCTAACTGCTATTTATATTAATTTCCTGCTTGAACTAAACAGATGCCTGACTATGAGTGTGACACGGTTCCCTAGCAGAAGGGACAAAAGGTGTAACACAGTTCCCCTGAGTCATAGTCGATTGGGGGTGTAACACGATTCCCCATTTGGTGTATACGGTTGGTGATCCTATGCGAGGTGCTAAGTGTCACCGTTCTAGGATAAGGTTGGGGTTAGATGGAAATTAGAGAAATACATTGCATTACATATACATTTTTATATTATATTTGACTGGCATATCCCTAAATCTTTTTGGGCAAATGTTGTCCTCACTACCTATTATCTAATTAATAGGGTCCCTACACCGATACTGTCAAATAAGTCTCCATTTTCTCTTCTTTATCCAAATCAGTCACCTTTTCCTCTTTCTCCTCGTATCTTTAGTTGTGTTGTCTTTGTTCATATACTTGATCCTCATCAAGACAAACTTTCACCTCGTTCTCGTAAGTGTATCTTCTTAGGATATTTCTGTACTCAGAAAGGTTATCGTTGTTATCACCCTCCTTCTCGACGTTACTTTGTAAGTGCCGATATCACCTTTTTTGAATCTACTCCTTTCTTTTCTCCTAGTGGTGACCTCTTATCTCCTGATCTTATTGCTTTTCGTGAGGGAGCGCACTCCCTTACTCTTCCTACCTCTTTATCTTCTACTTATGTTCCCATATCCCAGTCTACCTCACTCACTCCTACCACTGATCCCTCCACAACTTCAAAACCATTAGTTCAGTCTGAATCTTCTGTTCCTGCCATTGCTCCTGCTCCTCTGCAACAGGTTTATCGACGTGATCCTGATAGAAAGGTCATTCTTCCCTTGCCAACAGATCACACTCCTTCGTCTGAGGTACCTAATTCTGATGAAGATCATTCTTCTTTCCCTGACCTGCCCATTGCCTTACAGAAAGATAAGCGTACTTGCACTCAACATCCTATTACTAATTTTGTCTCTACCATTGGCTTTCCTCTTCCTTGTCTTTCTTTGTTTGTGCCTTATCTTCTGTTTTTGTTCCTTCTACTTATCAACAGGCCTTGTCTATTCCGAGATGGAAACATGCAATGGATGAAGAAATGCATGCTCTTCATCAGAATCAAACATAGGAACTCACCTCTCTACCTATTGGCAAACGAACTGTAGGTTGTCACTGGGTTTATACTGTTAAGTATCTTCCAGATGGTGCAGTTGAGCGTCTTAAAGCTCAGTTGGTTGCCAAAGGTTACACTCAGACGGATGGTGTTGACTATTCTGAGACTTTCTCTCCTATTGCTCGTCTGAACTCAATTCGGATTCTTCTTGCTGTTGCTGCAAGCCGTTCTTGGCCTCTACATCAGCTTGATATTAAGAATGCATTCCTCCTTGGAAAACTACAAGAAGAAGTTTATATGGATCAACCTCCTGGTTATAGTATCCTTGGTAATGAGCATCTTGTGTGTCGCTTACGGCGTGCTTTATATGGTCTGAAACAATCTCCTAGGGTTTGGTTTGATCGTTTCAGCTCTGTTCTCCTTGATATTGAGTATACTCGTTCTACTGCTGATCATTCAATCTTTGTACGACAACAATCTTCTAGCACTATTATATTGATTGTTTATGTCGATGACATTATTTCTGGTGATGATACCACGGGTATTGTAGATTTGAAACAATATCTTGCTACTCAATTTCATACCAAGGATCTGGGTAGACTTCATTACTTCCTTGGAATTGAAATTGCCCACTCTTCACAAGGCATCTCACTCTGTCAACGTAAGTATGTGTTGGCTTTACTTTCTGAAACTGGTCTTCTCGGTGCCTGTCCTGCTGATACTCCTATGGTCCCATTTACTAAGTTAGATGCTACTTCGAGCGAGCCATTTTCTAATGTGGGTCGTTACCGTCGACTTGTGAATAAGCTCATTTATCTCACTGTTACTCGCCCTGATATCACCTATGCTATGGGGGTAGTCAGCCAATTTATGCATAGTCCTCGTCTTCCGCATTTTGAAGCTGTTTGTTGGATTCTACGGTATTTGAAGCATTCTCCTGCACGTGGACTTTTGTATCGTTCCTCTTCCTCCTTATGTGTTACTGGTTATAATGATGTTGATTGGGCTGGTAATCGGAGTGATCGGCGTTCCACCTCGGGTTACTGGTAATTTGGTTACATGGCGTAGTAAGAAACAACAGGTTGTGGCTCGCTCTAGTGCCAAAGCTGAGTATCGTATTATGGCTCACACTACTTCTGAGATGCTTTAGGTTCGGTCACTCCTTCGAGATTTTGGTATTGAAGTTCTTTCTCCTATGGAAATGTATTGTAACAATCAAGCTGTTATCTTTATTGCCAATAATCCTGTGTTTCACGAGTGTACAAAACATATTGAGATTGATTGTCATTTTATACGTGATTTGCTGCTCCGCAAAGAGTTGAGTACTCCATTTGTTTGCTCCTTTTCTCAGTTGGCCAATCTTCTCACCAAGCCACTATCTCGTTCTGAATTTCAGAGTTTCACATCCAAGCTGGATATTTTCGACTTATATGCTCCAGCTTGAGAGGGCGTGTTAGAATATAGAATATATGTATTAGAATATATAATATATGTTTAATTTCCTTTAAATATAGTTATGATTGTTTAGAATATAGGAGTGATTGATTTGGTTTCCTAATTTCCTAGTTTCCTATTTCCTAATTTGATGTAAACCTTCATTATAAATAATATTCAAGGGAGAAGAGAGAATCAATTTAATCTCTCCCTTTTTTTCAATTGTGGTGTTCATAGATGATATTTTGATTTATTCTCGTGATGAGTATGAACACGAGCAACATTTGAGGATAGTTTTACAGACACTTCGAGACCATAAATTGTTTGCTAAGGCTAGTAAGTGTGAATTTTGGTTATCTAAAGTAAGATTTTTGAGTCGTGGTTTCTAGTCAAGGAATTACAGTGGATCCTTCTAAGGTTTCAGCTGTGTTAGAGTGGGTGCGGCCGAGATCTATTTTTGAAATTCGCAGTTTCTTGGGTTTTGCTAGTTACTACCGCTGTTTCATTCAAGATTTTTCACGGTTAGGGGGTCCATTAACTCAGTTGACTCGCAAAGGGGTTAGATTTGAATGGGATGATGCTTGTGAGAATGCTTTTAATGAATTGAAGCGGAGATTAACTGAGGCTCCAATATTGATTATACCTAAATGTGGAGTGGAATATTCAGTATACTGTGATGCTTCACGTAAAAGTTTAGGATGTGTTTTGACGTAGAATGATCAAGTAGTGGTGTATAGGTCTAGGCAGTTAAAGCCACACGAGAGGAATTACCCTACGCATGATTTGGAGTTGGCCACGATGGTTTTTGCTTTAAAGACTTGCCGGCATTATCTGTATGGTGAGAGATTTTATGTTTATTCAGACCACAAGAGTTTGAAGTATTTGTTCACTCAACGTGATTTGAATATGGGCAGAGAAGGTGGATGGAATATTTAGAGGATTATGATTTTAATCTTCAATATCATCTAGGGAAGGCTAATGTGGTAGTTGATGCTTTGAGTAGAAAGTCACGGAGTTTGACGGCCATGATGGTTCGTTCTCAATGGCGTCTGCAAGAAGATTTTGGTGATTTTGAATTTTGGTGGGATGATGATGATGAGGATAACACCACCTACTCTAGTTTGAATTGTTTACAAGTAGTACCTATATTATTGACACGAGTTATTGAGGCTCAACAGAATGATCACTATTGTCAGAACATGAGATATTATTTGTCTTCAGGACAAGAAGTTGAAGGTTGGAATTTATCTATAGAAGGGTACTTGAAATTTAAAGTTAAGATTTTTGTGCCTGATGTAGATGGAATTCGGGAAGAGATACTTCGGGAATTTCATCATTCGAAGTTTGCAGTACATCCTAGGAGAACAAAAATGTATAAGGATTTACAACATCAATACTGGTGGAGTGGTATGAAACGTGATGTGACGGCCTAACCTGTTAGCAGGTAAAGGCCGAACATCAAAGACCGGCTAGTTTGATACAGCCATTGCCAATAGCACAGTGGAAGTGGGACCATGTAACTATGGATTTTGTGATGGGTTTATCGAGAACTCGTAGGAAATATAATGCCATTTGGGTGATTGTGGACCAATTGACTAAATCGGCTCATTTTCTACCTGTTTGGAATAAGGATTCTATGGAGGAGCATTGTCAACTCTACATTCGGGAGGTTATCTGGTTACATGGTACACCTTTGTCGATTGTGTCAGACCAAGATTCAGTATTTACAGCATAGTTTTAGCAGAGTTTGCAGGAGACACTGGGAACTTAGTTGTGTTTTAGTATAGCGTTTCATCCGCAAACAGATAGGCAATCAGAGTGGACAATTCAGATTTTGGAAGATATGCTCAGATCTTGTGTGTTGACTTTGGGAGGAAATTGGGAGAGCCATTTGCCATTAATTGAATTTGTATATAACAATAGCTATCAGGCAAGTATCGGTATAGCTCCGTATGAGGCTTTGTATAGATGACCTTGAAGATCTCCGTTATGTTGGGCTGAAACTAGAGAACCAGTGACGGTTGGTCCTGATTTGGTGAGACAGGTATCCAAGAAGATTCAAATGATCCGACAGAGACTTTTGACGGCTCAAAGTAGACAGAAGAGTTATGATGATAAACAGAGACGGCCGTTGGAATTTCAAGTGGGTGATTTTGTGTTTGTGAAAGTTTCACCAAGGCAGGGTATAATTCAATTTGAAAAACGTGGAAAGCTTTCTCTGAGGTATATTGGACCTGTTGAGGTTATTAGGAGAATTGCGGAGGTGATGCACAGATTAGCGCTTCCTCCACAGTTAGCCCAGATTCATAATGTGTTCCACGTATGTATGCTCCGGAAATATATACCATATCCTTCCCATGTGATTAATTGGGATGAATTGGATGTCAAGGAAGATATGACATTTCAGAATCTGCCAGTTCGAATAGAGGGCAAGTGTGAACAGGTTTTGCGTGGCAAGACCATTTCTTTGGTTCGCGTGTTGTAGCGACATCGTGGAGTTGAGCATCTACTTGGGAGCGTGAATTGGTAATGCGAATGAAGTACCCATCCCTATTTTCTGATTAAAATATGTTGTGTAAATTTCGAGAACGAAATTTTTATAAGGGGGAAGAATGTAATAACCAATATTTATTTTTGGTTATTTATGTGCTATCTTGGGCCAATAAATATTTATTATGAGATTTAATTTATCTTATTTTATCTTATTTTATTTTTCTTGGGCCGAGTGTGGTCCGAATTAGTAATGGGTTGGGACCAGCTCTCTTTTTCCTTTTCCTTTTTTTTTTTTCTTTTGCTTTCTTCGCCTTTTCTTGGTTTCGGGGGGAGAGTGACACAAAGAAGACGGAGAAGAGAGAGAGAGAGAGAGAAGAGAGAAAAGGGAAAGAGGAAAGAGAGAGTAAAGAGAGAGTGCGATCCGGAATGAAGGATCAACAGATTTGGTAGTACTCAACGTCGTGAACATAGTGGTGACACCTGTTTCCGGTGATTTGGCCCGAGGTGGGAGAAATCGGCTCTTGAAGTTTGGGGAGCTCAACCGGTTTTCTTCGATTTCCTTCGATTCTCTTCGGATTCGAGGTAAGTGAGACTTATATTTGAGTTCTAGACGATGTTAGGAAAATTTTGATATGTTATCTACTTTATTTAGTCGATATTTTTAGGAGATTTGAATACATATATATATATATATGAATACATGACTATGGTTGTGTATATGATGCGGAAGCCAAAAAAAATATGAAATAATTATTATTAGAATTTTATTTTATTAGAATTACATTTTATATAAGTATTTTACCTTATTCTATTAAAGATTTATTTTATTTTAGACAAAATTTTATTTAGATTTATTTTAATAAGGATTTATTAGAATATTTGATTTTGCTTTATTTTTAGTAATCTTGAGAATTTATTAGCCTATTTAAAGGCTTATGATGATTAGGGTTTGATACACTGATGAATATGAAAATTGGAGTTATGAAAGTCTCGTGGCTTGTTTTCCCTCCCCTCTTCTTCTTTCTTCCCTCTCCTAAACTTCTTCTCTCTCTCTTTATTTCTCTTTCTTGGATTTATTCTCTATCGTCCTACATCAACTTTGGTATCAAAGCAAATCGATTTATAATCAATAAAAACTCACTGTTCATCTCAAACCCTAGCCGCAACTGCAGTCATAGCTGCCGCACACACCTTACAAGCTCCTAAACCCTTCAAGTGCACTTTCGTACATTTCCAGCGGTACCCAACTCTGGCAAACCCCACCAGTGGCACCACCAACCTCCGGCGAACTCGTCGGTGACTCCAACAACCTCCGGTGACTTTTTCGACGACCAGCCGGTGACCTCTGGCGACTTTTCCTGCGACTTCCGGCGAAATCCAGAATAACTACTACACTCCAGCGATCTGACCTATACTCTGCACGAACCTCCGGCGACCTCCGACAACTTCCAGCGAAGCTCCAGTGACTTCTAGTAGGCTTTAGAACACCTCAGAGTTCATTTTTACAGATTCGAAATTGTCAATACAATATCGGGTACAATCAAACAATAAACAAATGCAAACTCAAATAGCAGCCCTCACTGAAACCATTCAAAGACTGAACGCGAGGTTAGACACATGGGAGGAATACTATTGGCCGAGCAACCCTATTCACCTCTGTTTTAACCAAATATCAAATTCAAAGTCGAACACTGTTTCAGCTCATCTATTTGGTGCCCTTACTGAAATTCGAAAAGTAATTGATGAACCAAACAGAAAATCTGATGACGACCACTTTGAAGTAAAAAGAGAGAGCCTAATGATGATCAAATTGAAGAGTTGATTTATGAGCCTGATCTTGATGACTTTTATTTTTCATATGATGAAGATGATGACCAGATCGTAGGCAAGCCACTTGATGAAATTGTTACGACTACCGAAATTATTGCTACTAATGAAGTCATTTCTTTTGATGAGGCACAAATTTCCAGCGATATTACTGATATCCCTGTAGGTACTATCGGATTGAAGAGCATGCCTAAAATTTATGGTGCTTCTATGGATTTTGTCTTTCCTACACCTAAACTTCTCCCAGAAGTTAGTTCATTTTTTGTCTTCTTCCAACACCTACAAGTTCTATTTTCTGAATCACGGGACTTCTATTTCAGAAGACTTGGTAGATACACTAGATTTCTATCACTCCTGACGCGTGTTTATGAAATTTGAGAGCAGCTTGAACATCCGCTTTGTTCGTGGCCTGGCGATTGAAGGAGTATGTAAATTTTTAACACAACGGAGTCGAGTTTTTCTAAGGGATGGAGAATGATGCGGAAGCCCAAAAAAAATATGAAATAATTATTATTAGAATTTTATTTTATTAGGATCACATTTTATATAAGGATTTTACCTTATTCTATTAAAGATTTATTTTATTTTAGACAAAATTTTATTTAGATTTATTTTAATAAGGATTTATTAGAATATTTGATTTTGCTTTATTTTTAGTAATCTTGAGAATGTATTAACCTATTTAAAGGCTTATGATGATTGGAGTTTGATACATTGATGAATATGAAAATTTGAGTTGTTAAAAGCTCGTGACTTGTTTTCCCTCCCCTCTTCTTCTTTCTTCCCTCTCTCCTAAACTTCTTCTCTCTCTCTCTATTTCTCTTTCTTAGCTTTATTCTCTATCGTCCTACATCAATATATGCATATAAACGTAAGGATCCTGCATATATTTGAGTCATTCCTTAATTAAACGATGAAGGAACATGTGATTCATATACATGATTTATTGTGGAGATTGATGCTTGAAATGAATGATTTGGGGACTGATGTGAACTGGGTTCTGTTTAAGACAAACCCTGAAACTGAACTCCACACCATAGAAAGGTGGGCTCTCAAAAGGCTGCCAACCAATCAGTGTGGCCGAACGATCAATGCAGCCAAACGACCAATCAGTGTGGCCAAACGACTGATCAGTGTGGCCGAACAATCGATCAGTGTGGCCGAGTGACCGAGTAGGTTGTTTCGACTCCGTTTGAATGGTACATCATACATATTGGTTATATATTAAAATGTTATGGTTATTTAACATGATTGAGTATGTATATGACTAGAGCTTGGTCATTTGGAGTTGGGACGTTAACATTAAGATAAGAGATTGATACTAATTTCCTGCTTGAGCTAAGCGGATGCTAGACTAGAGGTGTAACACAGTTCCGTAGCAGAAGGGCTAGGGAATGTAACACAGTTCCCCTGAGTCATAGCCGATTAGGGGTATAACACGGCTCTCCAACCGCTATTTATATTGATTACCTGCTTGAGCTAAGCGAATGCCTGACTAAAGGTGTAACACGGTTCCCTAGCAGAAGGGCAAGGGGGTGTAACACGGTTTCCCTGAGTCATAGCCGATTGGGGGTGTAACACGGTTCCTCAACCGCTGTATATATTAATTTCCTGCTTGAGATGGGTGGATGCCTGACTAGGGGTGTAACACAGTTCTCTAGCAGAAGAGCCAGGGGGTGTAACACGGTTTCCCTAAGTCATAGCCGATTTGGGGTGTAACACGGTTTCCTATTTGATGTATACGGTTGGTGATCCTGTGCGAGGTGCTAAGTGTCACCGTTCTAAGATAAGGTTGGGGTTAGATGGAAATTAGAGAATTACATTGCATTACATATACATTTTTATATTATATTTGGCTGATATTATTGTGAGTTATATTATGTGTTTGGTTATGTTCACTCGTGCACACTGGCACGGTCCTACCTATTGGGCAAGTTTGCTCATTCTCTCTATATTACAGGTGATCCAACGAGGCCAGGGAATAGCTACTCGGAGCTGAGTTAAGATTGATGGATAGATTTAGTTCATGATTTAATTATATTGGATGACTGTAGTTTCATTATTGCGACCCGGGGTGTGGGTCCCGACTTAATTACATATGAGACTGTATGATTATTGGTGATGTTAATTTATTTTAATATGGGAATGAAAGACGTATTTATTGGCTTTGATGAATTTTATTACATTATGACTTGACCTTGGCACAAGTTTTTATTTAATTTATTTAGTTTTCATATTCCCATGCCATCCGTCCTGGACAATTAAGTGAGGGGCATGACAAAAATTTGACCCATAAGTCCACCACAACAACGTTGTTAACAATGCAATAAAACCATGGGCTAAAGAAAATATTACCATGCTCCATCTGGATCATCAGATTCACTGCACAATGGAGGCTTGTTTTTTGGTCTTCTCTCATAGCAGTCATTTGAAGTTGGTTTCCTGTATATAGCTGCACCCACCCCGTTCAGCTTATCCTTCTTAATCACCATGAGGTCCCAGCACATTGACTTTGTCAGTTCAGACATAGCTGCCATAAATTTTCACAAAAATAAAAAATAAGAACTCAAAATAAAAAAATTAAAAAAAAAAAACACTTCAATAAATAAATGAAGCTTCTAAAAACAAAATCACAATATTAATTGCAAGGGAAACATAAAATAGGTTCAGAAGAAGTCTACCTTTCCAAATCCCAACATCTTCAGGCCCCTTTCTATAAACAGGGGTAGCAGACCAGACAAAGTATCCACCGGGTCGCAAAACACGATTCAACTCCAGTAGAAGTTTGCCACCTACAGTTCCCAGTAACTAAATCATAAGCCTAAAACTGATCAGCTCAATATCATAGTAATTAGATGAAAGAAAGTGAACAGCACCTTCAACATGCCAAGGGACTCTACATCTGGCACAATGGACTAAATCAAAGACCTTACTGGGAAATGGTAGTCTCTTGGTACCCATGACTGCAGATAAAGCTGGGATCCCCCTCTCAAGTGCAAATTGCACTTGCGCTTCATGCTCATCTTTTGGAGCAAATGACATTGTAAGAACATCTCTATCAAAAAGATATCCTCCAAAGCTAGCCACACCACACCCAACATCCAATATCACACGACTATGTTTCCCCCAAGCAATCTGAGGAATAGACTGCATTTTCAGAAAAGTATCCAAACGTTAGGATTCCCACAATGATAATTGGGATTTTGGAATTTTATAGCAACTAAGCACCTTAGCTGAATAGTCGGATGGAAGGGGATGGAGAAAATAAAGCATGGTAGAGTTGGTACAAGAATGGCCAAAAGGTGAAAACAATAAAAGTATCAAAGTTGTGGTAGAGACTTTAAAAAGCCAAGTAATCACAAATTCATTCATTGTATGCACACCAAATATGAAGATGGGGAAGGGCAAATTGAAAAATGTGGGTACCAGGGCCACATCAGCAAGACTTGAGAGACGCTAACACTAAGAAAAGGCAAAAGGAAGAATCCTCCTGTAAGGTGTCCACGTGATATAGCTGCATGAGGACCCACACGTGTCAATCCCCTATCGTGGATATTGTAGGACTTCCCTACATGCGGAGCAAGGCTCAAGGATTTTCCTCCTATGAGGAACTTTCACTTACTAGCAGAATCATCGAGATATAGGACTTGTTTGGCTTGCTGAAAATGTGGGAAAACATCTAAAAATCTCCAAAAACCTCTAAAACTCTCTAACACATATTGCAGCTCTCGTATTTCGTGTAATTTCTATAAAATTATATATATCTACATATCCTAATAAATTTTTACAAACTCCAATTAATTTTTTTACTCACCCCAATAAATTTTTTTGCTAACCCCAATAACATTTCCACAAAACCCAATAACTTTTCTATATCCCAAAAATTTTCAACGACTTTCAATAAATTCTAACATAAAACTATTCGAACGGACTCAAAAAAAAAGTTTGAACAGATTCTCTCTCTAAAAAACTGACGCAAAAGTAAAAAATTTTTACTATTCATCTCTAGAAAATATGGTTGGGTGACTACACGCCAAATGCCAAAAAGTTACCCAAACCATAATTTTTGTTATTTTTCAACGCTCCAAACGCACCCATGGTAGTTTGGTGGTTAAAATCAAACAATTTGTTGAGACTACCTTGACCAGTCTAGAGAGATATTGGCAAGAGTTCATATTTCATTATATGCACACAAAATATGAAGATGGGGAAGGACAAATTGAAAAATGTGGGTACCTAAGCCATGTTAGCAAGATTTGAAAGACGCTAACAATAAAAAGAGGCAAAAGGAGTAAGCCTCCCATGAGGTGCCACCACGGGAGGACCCAGGCAATAGAAAGATGCCTCCCACGTCATATCGCTGTGGGAGGACACACATGCGGCAATCCCCTATTGTGGATACTGCAAGACTTCCCTGGATATGGAGCAAGGCTCAAGTATTTTCCTCCTATGAGGAACCTTTACTTACTAGCGGAATCATCAATGTCTAGTGATTTGGTGGTTAAAATCAAAAGATTCATTGGGAATCGATCGACTAGTCTAGAGAAAGCTCACCAAGAGTCATCTTACCATATAGTGTTGAACGAACATAGGGTTGAATCCCCGCTAAGCAGATGTAGCACCTCAGCCTATGCCCTAAAGGACTATTCCTAGCGCATATATATACTTCTATCTCCTTCCCAAAAATATCATCATCACTACCACCATCACAAAACGAACTTCTCTCTATGATCTCTCTCCCTTTTGCTACAATCCGCCTTGATTCTCACCTCACCAACCTCCAATGACCCTGTCATTAGATAACACTCGACATTTTTCCCAAATGATCAGATCATTCCTCTCAAATCTGATTATTAACAATAAAATAAAAATATCAAAGAGTGCACATCAAAGTACATGATAGCATCCATATTTCAACACATGACCACTAGTGATAACTAGAGAACTTGTTTAGGAAACTCATTAGAAGAAAAGAAGAAAAGTTAAAAACAACAATGATCACAAGATTCACAATAGTAAGACAAATTATTCAATACAAGATACTAGAAGTGTATTTTAATTTCTTATCAAACCCTTCGATCAAATGAGTCGAACAAGCCATATTACATGCCTGTTAATTATTATTATTATTATTATTGACATGACCAAAATATGACTAGGATCAAGCAGCAAAAAACCCTATAATTATAAGATCTTATTTCTCATCTTTTGTTACTTATTGTATGCTGAAAAACATCTGAATTATACATTGAAATGTTAAATTTTATTATTGTTTTCCAATAGTTTTGCGGTTCATGAGTTTTATTTATGGGTGTGTTTGGAGCAACAAAAAGTGAGATAAAATGAGATAAAGTGAGATAAGTTGTGGATTCATAATTCATACAGTAAGATAAAAAGTGAATAATTTTTAGAGTTTTTCAGTATTTTTCACTATTTTTCAGAATTTTTTGTCACCTCATACGGAGCCTATATATATAACAGTAGTGAAAAGTAATTGTGAAAAGCTACACCGTAATTTGTACAATATTTTTCTAATGTTCTGTATATATCTCCCTAGAAGTTATAAAACTGCATGCAGTTATATAACTTGACTTAAAATGACAAAATGAATGAACTCCTTTCTCTAACTTTTCCACTGTGGACGTGCCCAGAAACATGAGTACAAAGAGAAAAAGCTTCATGACAAAGTGAGCAATAAGATATCATATGGAAAAAATTAAGCAGCATAGCAAAATTAACAACGACAAGGTCTAACTTTCTGGATGAAGTCAATGTAATGAAGAGCGCCATTCTTAAATTGAGTTCCACCACCAGGAAAAGTAAGATAATCTCCTGTAAGTTTAACCCAATTCTGATGCCCCTTAATTTCTGCAAGCTTTGTGTGGGGAACATTATGGTACCATATCTGCAGAATGCAACATAAGGTCACGCTTAAGCCAGAATAAACTTCAACTGCAACAGTTTTCTATTTAACTAGCATAAACAAAACTTACCTGTTCCCTGCTTTTAGGCCATTTGATGGGGCGTTTGTATCCTTCTGGTAGAGAAACAAGGCAGGTTGGAACTTCACCAGGGCAGTGCCTCTCTCGATGTTCATAGTGCATTGTACTTGGAAGTTTCCTTATTGCCCGCAAATTATCAAGACAAGGAATATAGTCTGGCCCAGCGGTGACATTACAAATTTTCCACTTATACGCAGTTTGATCTTCTAACAATGCAGATTTTTGTGATTCCTTCTCATTCTCAGACTCTATTGCTTGAGTTGACCAAGGCCCATTTTGGGTGGTTGTCTCATTTAAAATCTCTGACTGTGCTCCAGCAGAAAAAATCCCATTTTCCTCCACATCTGGTTTTTTCTCACCACTGTCCGAACTCAATTTACCTTCCCTAGAGCTTTCCTCAGATTCTGACTGTTCCTTGGCACTTGTTTCACCACCTTGTGTTCTCGTCTCACCATTTTCTGAATTGGGATCTCTGTCTCCTGAATTGGAGCCCCCAACACCTGAACTGAAATCAATGTCTCCTGATTTTGATTCCCCATCTGAATTGGATTTCAATTCTTCCTTTTTTCCTTCTCCATCAGTTTCAGCCTCTCCCTTCATTTCCCCTTCAGTCTCAGTCTTTTCTTCGGTCCTCTCCTTCACAAACTTATCTTCCTCTGTTTCTTCAACAGTATTCTGTATCTCTTTCTCAGGTAAACTTTGACCCTTGACACTTAAATTGCTCTCTTCTTGATCATTCTTTAGGCTACCCTCTTTTTTCGTTGCATCCTCTGGTAAATCACCTGGATTGTCTTCAAATTCATTGGTATCATTCTCAGTTACTTTCTGTTTCAACTCAGTTTTAGTCTCCTCAGAGGAAAATGCTAAATTCTGAACAGGAATAATGGATGATGACATAAACATCCAAACTCCAAGCAAACAAACACCAACAAACACAACAACAGTAATAGTCGAACAGTAGCTTGATGATTTTCTCCCATCCACCCGGGAATATTTACCTACAGCCATATTTCAAGGCATGCAATCTGTATGTTGTATACCTGACCAAATGAATAAAGAATGAGAAGATTAGTAACCAGCAGAACAAAATTCCTGCAATGACTTAGAAAAACAGAACTATAACTCCAAAATACATAGAACATCTATTCATAGTAATAAAGCTCCTAACGACGATTCAATTAAGGAGGTGGCCCACCCAATGAATATAAATCGTTGAAATTTTCATCAGCGAGCATGCAGCGTGAGGCAAAATTTCTTTTTGAAAAAATAAGCAAGTTTTATTAAAAGCATCGAAGAGATGCTAAAAGAAATAAACAAATTACAGTTTTCCCCTAATCACTACATGCTAGCAACAAAATGTATAACGGAACAAAGGTCAATCTCTCTTCCCTCTTCTACCCAACTGTACAAACAAGAAAGAAATAAACTTTCGGCACGCAAAACAGTTCTCTCTATGTTGTCAAATATCCTCCTATTTCTTTTCTTCCAAATCAACCAAAATAAACAAAAGGGAACGAAATTCCATATCTTCTTCCTCCCCCCCCATGCTAAAAGAAAGCTCTTGAGGTTTTCGGGGAAGCACATTTGGACTCCAAAACATGAAAGGGTTAGACTCCACAGTTTAGGAGACCAAATGCAATGAAAAAACAAAATGATCAATTGATTCTTCATGTCTGAGACATAAAAACATCTATTAACTATAGAGTAACCCTTTAGTTTTAGATTATCCATAGTTAAAATCCTTCCCCTCGCTGCACACTAGGAAAAAAAATGATCCTTGTAGGAACCGAAGTTTTCCATAATTTCCTTCAAGGAAAAGCTTCCTTCTCTCCTCCCTGTAAAGATAAATAAAAGGACTTCACAGTGAAAATATTATGTTTTGACTGCTTCCATATCAATGCATCTTCTATATCTTCCATCTGTAAAGAATAAAATAGTTCCATCAGTAACCAGAAGCTATCCAATTCCCAATCATTCGTATTTCTTCGCAATTGTATATTCCAAACTCTATTCGAACCAAAACCTATGCTATAATCTGAAATTAAAGCATTCTTATCAGATGCAATGACATAAATTTCAGGAAATACTTCTAAAAGACAGCCAACCTCCAACCATTTGTGTTTCCAAAACAATATTCTGTCACCCTTTCCCACCTTCCAAGAGATACAGCTATCAAATTTAGACCAATTCCTTCTTATGTATTTCCATAAGCTGGTACCAAAAGAGTTGGAACCCTCTGCCAAAAGTCAGCCTCCTTTTTCCTCTCCATATTTGATCACAATCATTCTTTTCCACAAACTAGAGTCTTCATGCGCAAATTTCCAAAGCCACTTCTCCATCAAAGCTTCATTATGCAGCCTCAGCTTCCTTATTCCAGCTCCACTCGATTGAATAGGCCTGCAAACAACTTTCCAATCCACTAAATTGTGTTTGAAGACTCCTTCACTTCTTCCCTAAAGAAAATTTCTTTGTAATCTTTCCAATTTCTTTAACACAGAGATCAGGGCAGGGAAAAGAGTGAAAAAATAAGTTGGAAGACTAGAGAGAACACTCTTAATCAAAGTGATTCTTGCACCAGCTAATAAATAACTGATTTTCCACTCAGCCAATCTTTTCCTGCATCTTTCTATTACGGGTTCCCAAATCTGTTTGGATTTTAATTTGGCTCCCAATAACATGCCCAAATATACAGTGGGGAGAGAACCAATTTTGCAGCCTAAAATAGCAGCTAGATCATCCAATTCTGAGCAAAATCCCACTGGCAGAATCCCAGATTTGCTGAAATTAATTTTTAATCCTGTAACAGCTTCAAATCCTAGTAGAATACATCTTAAGTGGCCTAGTTGTAGTAAATCTGCTCCACAAAAGATTATTGAATCATCTGCAAATAATAGATGAAAGATACTAAGATTACTGTTGTTGGGTATTGCTGAGAAACCTAAAATGAAACCTGCCTTTTCAGCTTGTTGCATCATCCTACTGAAAACTTCCATTACCAAGATAAAAAGAAAAGGTGATAGGGGATCGCCTCGTCTTAATCCTCTTGATGATACAAAGAAACCTTCGGAAGAATCATTGATCAAAACGGAAAAATTAGCAGTGAAGATACACCATTTTATCCACTGACACCATCTATTTCCAAAACTCAACCTTCTCAGCAAATAAATTAGGAAGTTCCAATTAACATGATCAAAAGCCTTCTCGATATCCAGTTTGCATATTATTCCAGGTATCTTACTCTTTATTTTGGAGTTTAGAACCTCATTGGCAACCAATATAAGCATCCAAAATCTGTCTTCTCCCAACAAAAGCATGCTGAGATTCAGAAATAAGACTATCCATCACCTGTTTCAATCTGCTTGCTGGCACCTTTGATATAATCTTATAAACTGCTCCCACCAAGCGGATAGGCCTGTAATCCTTTATCTCCACTGCTCCATTCTTCTTGGGAACTAATGCAATAAAAGTGGAATTCAAACAACAAACAAATCTGCAGCTTCTATGAAATTCAGCAAAAACTGACATTAAATCCTCCTTTAAGATACTCCAACAACTTTGAAAGAAAGCTATAGTCCAGCCGTCAGGGCCAGGGGCCTTATCGCCACTTAGGTCCATAAGTGCTTGATGTATCTCAATTTCAGTAAAAGGGATTTCTATGCTTGCTGCAGAATGTGAACTGAGTTGTGAGAATTCCATGTCATTCACCTTAGGCCTCTAGTTTGCTTTTTCTATAAACAGATTCTTGTAGAAGTCCACAATGCAGTGTTTAATCACCCCTTGATCATCTGTCAGCTCTCCATTAACTTGCAGTTTATCAATCCAATTTTTCTTTTTGTTTGCAGATGCCATTTTATGGAAGAACTTTGTGTTTCGATCTCCATCTTTGAGCCATTTGATTCTAGATTTTTGTCGCCAGCTGATTTCCTCCATTTTGATTAAATGGTTTAAATTCAGAATCTTGTCTTGTCGCTGCTTTCGCCCTTATTCTGAAATGTTGCCATCATCATCCATCGAATCTAAAATCCAAATCTCTTTCTCCAATTGAACTTTCTGTTGTTCAAGTCTTCCAAAAACCTCAATATTCCATTTCTTAAGATCCGACTTTAGGTTTTTTAGCTTCTGAATCAACCTATAACTTGCGGACCCATTAAAATTGTAATTATTCCACCATAAAGCAATCGGGTTGTTGCGTTTTTCCCTAGGAAAACGCATACTTACTGCCCCCTCACCCCCCCTCACCCCCCCCCAAAAAAAAAGATTATGCCAAAGTACAATCACTATCCAATGCAAGCTGAACGCAACAACCAAATTTGATACTTCTACCATTTTCTTAATTTAATGTAATTAGCACAAGTACGATCCTACTAAGGTTTGTATTAATCTTTCTATAAACACTTATGCAATAATGATGGCCAACAGTACAGTTTTGAGTTTTGTTTTAATTGAATTGGGAGTACTTTCTTATATATTGCCCGATCTTGCATGTTGCATGAGTCCTTTGATCGATCCTTTAGTCTAACTAATGGGACCATCCCCTTAGTTTCTTGGTTGAATAAATAAATTGATAGGATCATCAACCTTCATTCTTTGGTTGAATAAATATCGTCTCTATTGAAAAACACTTGTAGTCTCCCCAGGATGGTCTTCCTTAGGTTGTATTTTAATATTACTTGTATTTCCCATTTTATTTTATTATGCCATAGTGTAAGGATGATATGATTGAATATTATGAATTGATAATGAAATGAAGCTTGTGAGCTGATTTTCCATCTCCCACTAGTGTCTTCTTCTCTTGAGCTTATTTTTCACTCTCTATCAGCTATTATTTCCCTCTCTCTCTCCCCCTCTCTATTGCACGCACGCGTGTGTGGCCATTATCTCTGTCTTACCTATTTCTTCCTCCTTGGCTTAATTCTTCTTCTTCTTCTTCTCTCTCTCTCTCTCTCTCTCTCTCTTCTATCGCACCCACGTGTGCGCAGCCATTATCTCTTTGTCCTACCTATTTCTTCCTCCTTGACTTAATTCTTCTTCTTGTTTCACATTATAATTGGTTTAAGAGCCCAAAAATCCTGTAAATTCTCAATTTGTCACTATTTTCGGGCACCGTCTAATCTCCGGCAAATGCACTGTTTTCCAGCGACATCAGTGGCGGATTCAGGATTTCATTACAGTGGGGTTAAGTCAATAAATAAAGGTAGTGTACTTGACTTATGGGCAATCTGTTTTGAGAGATATATGTTATGGGGGCAAAAAGACAAAAATACCTAAAAAAATTATACTATTTTCTAAAGAAATTTTGCTTCCTAAGGAGGCAAAACTTGTAAATTGCTTGAGGTATAGGGGCAATTTATTGTGAAAGATATATTTTATAAGGGTAAAAATACAAAAATATCTAAAAAATTGTACTGTTTTTTAAAAAAATTTTGCTTCCAGTGAGGCAAAACTTGTAAATTGTTTAAAGTATAGGGACAATTTACTTTGAAAAATATATTTTATAGGGGGCAAAAGTACAAAAATATTTAAAAAATTGTACTATTTTCTACAAAAATTTTGCTTCCAGTGGGGTCAATTGACCCCCCTTGCCCCTATGTGGATCCGCCTATGAGCGACATGTCACTATTTTTCGGTAGCTCCTTACTATTTTTCCAGCACCATTCAGGTCTCTGGCGACCACTGTTTTCCAACGACCACCACTGCTTTCTGGCAAGTTTTTGGTGACCCCTCATTGTTTTCTAACACCATTCAACTTTTCAGCAAATCTTCAGCAACTTCTCTTAATGAATTAGTTAGATGGCTTCATAAATTTCCTATAATCAGAGCTATTATTATAACATTAATAGAAGAATGAGCTATAGGGATGACTATCACTATAAAAGTTATGATAGGGAAGAAGACAATACTTTCCTAATACTGAATTTCCTACTTGTTCCAAAGAACAAACTCATAAGACTAGTCACCTAGAACCCCCGAGTTTTTATGGTCACAAGGATTTTAGCCAATGGCTTGATAGTATGGAATCAGTTCTTTAACTACCATAGAATATCTAAAGCCACAAGAGTGAACGATGCCAGTACAAAGTTGACTACCAATGCTCAAATTTATTGGGGGACTCTAAAGAGTTATTTTTTTTAAGTCTCGCCTTAGAACTTGGGATTAGATGAAACACCCTCTTTAGGCAAAATACCAATCCATGTCTTATAAAGTCAATTTATTGGACCAGTTGAATCAATGAACCGAATAGCTATACCCGCACTTATTTAAACCATATATCATCCTCACATCCTAAGTCAATGTTAAGTTGCCCTAGTTCTAGTGCCCCCACCAAGGAGTATTGATGAAAACAAGGTCATTAAAGAGCATGATGAGGATCAACTAGAAGTGCTGATTTATGAGTCTAACCTTGCTGAATTTAATGATTTAGGTGACAATTTTGATGGCTAAATCTCTGATAATTTAGTTAATTAGGTGCCATGCATTGTTGCATCACCCAATGAGACTATCCAGATCAATGCAATGGAAAGGGATGAGGGTCCTATTGAAGAGCATACATCTAAGCCCATTCACGAAGAGTTTGTTGAATTGGATATTGTTGAGCCTTGTATTAATATACCACCAGAAGGAGTTGTCAAGCTAGCTAAAAACAATTTCCAAATCTTCACAGACAATGATAGTTGCATCAATGCCATACCTTTGTAATATGCCATGCCCTCAGTTATAGTCCATTCCTTAATCCTACATTACTCTCTAGGATTTCGTTATTCCTATTAATGTGTTCCTCCAGCAATTTGATTCAATTTTATTGGTATTTTTTTTCGAAATGAGTCGAATCTCTTGCCAAAGGCGAATTCTTTCCACCTAGGAAATTGGAGGGGACACCAAGTTCTTTCCACCACTTACACAAATGCATGAATTTTGAGAGAAGCTCACACACCAACTTTGTTAATGACCTGGCGATTAAATACTAAATCATTCAATTGATGGAATCAAATTTTTATTTGCCAGAGAAAGTTGATGGGATCATCCCCCTTAGTTTCTTGGTTGAATAAATACCATCGCCTTTAAAGAATTAATGGGATCATCAACTTTGTTCTTGGTTGAATAAATACCCTCCCCTTGAATAAGATCTATAGTCTCCCTAGGATAGTCTTCCCTTAGTTGTCTTTTAATATTACTTGTGTTTCCTATTTAAATGTATAGTGCCTTAGTGCAAGGATGATATGAATGAATATTATGAATTGATAATGAAATGAAAGTTCATGAGCTAATTTTCCTTCTCCCTCTTGTGTTCTTCTTTTGAGCTTATTTATCTCTATTTCTCTCTCGGTTATTATTTCCCTCATGGCTATTTCTTCCACCTTGGTTTAATGCTTCTTGTTTCAATTTACTAACATTGCATGTGAAACAATCATCATAATGGAATCCAATCCAATAATATATATGAATCAATGGATTCATGATTACCTATCCCTTCCCATATCTATTCTATCCACCATTAAACTGCATCAAATTTGGTATCTGTCTCTATTCTATCCACCATTAAACTGCATCAATCAATAACAAAACTAAATTTTGTTCTTCCTATCATTCCACCAACAAGTCAAACTTTTGAAGACATTTATGAAGAAAATTGAAATAGGACCTAAATTATAGTCCTAACTCGACAGATAGCACAGCTGGTAACCATGTTTGAACAACAACTAATAATGAATTTTCTTTTTTTTTTTTTTCTGTAAATTATCACCAAAAACAAAAGAAAAAGAAAAAACAAGAGGAGCAGCACAACAACCACTGCACAATCCACCTTTTGGGAAAAAAGAATTAAATACCATGGAAATAAGGAGTTCCAGTTGCGATTCACAACTGCAACTAAACCAAAACAAATTATAAATTGGAGTAAATGGCCCTGAAGAAACTACAATAGAAAATCAATACAAAGCAAAAACAGTAAAAGTTTTAGTGATTTCAAATATTGGTGAACAAGGCAAAAAAGATATTGTTGCTAACATCATTTCATTAAGATCAGTTCTTAAATGAATTTTCTACAAACACTAGCACTAAATTTGAGGTGCTGGCCAAGATTTCAAGCAAAAGAAATATTTCAATTATTATATTGATTATCTTATGTAGTTTCTTTAATAGTAACTGGTTCTTCATAAAAAACTTATGGTTTACAAAAATCTATAATAGGACTTGGCATGGTTGTAGGAATGGATAGACGTTCAAACTCCTCTTCCACAGTATTTGAGTATTCTTTCTTAAAAAGATGGATTTGATGGTGGTGGTTGCAGACTTGCAGCGGCAGCTATTGCTGCTTCAATGATGAGTTGGCTCTAACACCAGCAATGCAATGGGATAGTGATAGAATAAAGGATTGGCTGTTGCAAATCCACTGATTAATACTAAATATCAAATTGAACTCTACCTTAATTTGCATATTCATAGATAATATCTGAGTCAGACAAATTTAAAAGTAAACTTTCAATTCAATTAACTCAAAACTGCCAAGGCTATAGCCATTATATCAGTATTTATAGAATTCTAATCATGCTAATTACGTAAAATTAAGAAAATAACAATAGTAGTAAATTTGAGTAAAAGGCACTGAAATCATAATTGTCATAAAGAAACTATCAATTGTAATTCTAATGTTGCATTCAACCTGTACATCCCCATCTATCCCCAAGGAACAATGTTGGTTACTAAGTTAAAATAAGTTCATTTGTGTTTTGCATTATAACGCTGCAATTAATATTTGACATTAGTTTCTTGGAAACTAATCATTATTAGGTTGCCAGTCTCTATCTTATAGGGAGTAGTATCCCATGGTGAGCTTATCATCAAGAAACTAAATGTACCCAGATAGGGAAACCAAATGTACCCAGATGGGTGGAAAATGCCGGAGAGAAGAAACAATCCAAACATGAGTGGTTGAAACATTATCCTAATTCTACACATGTTACCAAACATATAACAGCATAAAATATTCAGCAAATTGAATTTCCAATAATCACCTTATTTCATCTATAGTACTTAAAAATATGTCGTAATACCCAATGGTAGTGACATTGTGTGCAAAATATTTCCTGAATTTCATTTGCATTTCTGAATTTAGGATATTTTCCCAATTAACAATGGCATATCTAATCCCTACCCGACTTCTTTGCCAAACCCACAAATATGGATCCATATCAAATTAAGTAATTTCAAACACAAAGCTTCAGCTCAACTTCTTAGTCGAAGACATCCAAAACATGAAAACCAAACGGAGAAAACAACTTCTCGTAAAACCATATCGTAGATCAACTAATTAAGAAATTAAATATTATAAAATATAATAGAACATAGAAGAACACTGAAGTCAAAACTCTGCTGAAATCTATTGATACTAAACAACCCAGAAAACCAAACAAGGAAAATAGAAAACAGTGAAGTCTCAATTTGATTGAAAGGCAAAGAAGAAATCGAACTTTCCTCCCCCCCCCCCCAAAAAAAAAAAAAAACATTGACTGTACCTTATCTCTGTGCAGAAAATAGTTGCTATAGATCTGAATGGGAAATCAGGGTTTAAGCTGATTTGCTATACAAAAAATAGTAAGTCAATTGAGATTGAACATCTATATTTGATATATGCCTATTCCATATATATACATCAGAGATAAAGAGTGATTAGCATGGAGAGAGGAGATAAATATTTAAAAGAGAGTTCGAGCCTTCAACAGTCTTGGAATCGAGAGCCATAAACCAATCAGCAAACACTAGAGAAAAGAGAACGAAGCCAACTGCCGGGTAATATTATAAATAAAGTGAAAAAGACGGGTTAATGTGTCATTTCAGTTAACGTTACAAGCCCTTGTCGGAAATTATGCGCCGTCCCGACTCCCGTCTCTCTTCTGCAGTCGGAATATTGGCGGAAGTTACAACCGGAGAGCAGCCAACAAATGGTGGAATGACAGGGAACCATCTAATCATCTGAGGGATAATATCGTCATTTTACTGGTGTTTTGATTGCAAAACTTTTTTCCCCTTATAATAATTTTATTTTCAAGATTTAAAAATGGGAGAGAGATGGATAATTTTTTAGTTACTTTTTATAATATTTTAAAAATTGTGAAAGTTGAAAAAAAAATACTTTCACACAACAATATACATATTCAGGGTACATTTGGTATATTAAAAAATATTGAAAAATTTTAAAAATTTTTAAAAATATCTAAAAGTTATTCATTTTTTATCTCACTGCATAAATTATGAACTCACAAATTATTTTAAATTATCTCACTTTTTATTATTCCAAACGCCCTCTTAACTGGTTTTAGAGGCCGTTCAGAGTGTTAAAAAACTCCAAAAGCTAATAGAAGTAAAATTTTTTAAAATTTAAAGTGTAAAAAGTTATTTTGAAATGATGGTTAGATGTTTATATTTGATTTGATATAAAATTATCAAAAATTATATAAAGTGACATGCAGTAAAATTTTAATGAAGAATCTTGAAAACTTTTAAAATTTTGTAAAACTTTTTTTTACAAATATTAATATAACCTTTTAAAAAAATCTGTTAAAATTTGTTAGAATGTACTATAATTGTTTATTCCAACGGATTTTAGTAATTTTTTAAAAAAGTGAGAATTTTTTGGAATTTAAAAATATTGAAACTTTTAAAATTTTTTAGAGTTTTTCGAACTTTTTAATTTTAAAGTTCCAAATGATGCTTAATTAACATGCAGATAAATATTTTTACAAATAAAATATAGAGTAAAATGGAAAAATAAAAACTAACATTAAAAATATTACAAAATTTCACCATAATTGTTAGATGGAAGACAATTTTCCTCTCATTACAACCATATTTGTGTAAGTTGTTTTATTAAAATTGTGTCTATTTGAACTGCTAAATTTTGAAAAATTAAAAAAATAAAAAGTAGATAAATTTTAAATTATTTGACGCTTCATGTGTTCCCCAAAAAAGTGTTAAAAAATTTTGGTAAAAGTTAAAATAAAAAAATTGACTACAATTAAAGAAAATTAGAAAAAAAAATTGATAAAAATTGGAGAAAGTTAGTAAAAATTGAAAAAAGAAAAAAAATAGATGAGAAAAAAATTAAAAAATATTGAAGAAATTTGAAAAATTGGAGATTTTTGCCAAATTTGGCAGTCAAAACACACAGTAATTTAAGCAAGAGTTGAGTGGGGTAATTTATAAAAATAAAAAAACAAAAATAAAAACTTATCTGTACATGTATAAAAATGATAAATCAGAGATTTGATAATACTTAACCTAAAAGACTAAGAAACTTGCCAGATAGATTTAAACCAATCGAAAAAGTTGGACTTAAGAATTGAAACTGAAATCCAACTCATTTGGCGACATTTATATTTGTGTCTATATGCTCATATTAATTTGAAATTTATGGAAAGATTGAATAAAAATTAGTATAATCCGTATTGAAAAATGCAATGAAATGACATGGCAGGGCCTAAATAAATGTTAAAAAGGGTTATTCCAAACTCAACTTATTTCATATTATTAATTTTAAAATTCATTAATCTAAGTTACCATTACTTATTTTCATTTTTAATCAAGACAAATTCATGGGGGTATCCCCGTAAATATCATGTAGTAAGGATGTCGAGCTCTATGTTGTTTAATGAATTCAATTGAGGTAATCTAAGGTGACATTTGATTTATTTTTCTGTTTTTTTTTTATACTTTAAAAATCTCAAAATAAGGAAGTAAGAAATGTTCTATTTTCATTATTTTGAAATTTCTTTATTTTGGGTTAAAAACGTTTAAAATAATTTTTTATCATTTTTCATTTTATGCATAAACCCATTTTCTGTTTTCTAAAATAAATTTTAAAAACAACACATGTGACGAAATGCATTTGAACTGTTTTCAAAAATGTAAAATGAAAAATAAGCTCAAAACAGAAAATTAAAAATTAAAAAAAGCAAACCAAATGAGCCCTAAACTTTTTAATATTTTCAAATATTATATGCTCGAATGGTTGATTTTCATATAATGCCATTTGATTTGCATATTTATAATTTATTATTCACAAGCCTTAGGTTTTCTTATATTAAATGCTCATAAACATATAAAACTTGTTGGGTGTATCGAGTTTCTCTAAATTTCTAAATTCATTTTGCAGAAATGTAATTCTTGTATAGTGAAACATTATAAAACTAACTTATAAAAATCTCAATTTTGCCCCTCACTTAAAAATTGCATTTTAAAAAACCTCCATTTGAATAGTGCTCTTCTGATTAAGGACTCTTAATCATAGAATAAGACAAAGTACTAGAACTCAGAAGAAGCAGTCATCCAACAAAATAACGATCAAGTCCCTAGAAAAAATGGAGAAGCCAAATTGAAAGCTTAGATCAAGGCAGGATACTACTAGACTATATAAATGTGTCCAAGACACCAAATTAATAAAATTTACCTCAAGAAAACAGCCAAAATACAGAGTTAAAAGTTAACTCGGTTTAAAAATCAAGAATGGTTATACCGATGTATCTGAGGGGTAATATCGATTAGATTACAAGTTCAAGTAATAGAAGTACAAAAAGACACAAGACATCATGGACTATGCTAGAAAACATGGAAAATGGCTGAGAACAATTAAAATACCCCTTCAGAGGTCATTTAGGTCTCACTGATTCAAAATGGCTCCTACTAATGAAAAGGAAACTTCTAGCTCATCAATGCTAATTGGGCCTCCAGATCAAGTTAAAAAGGCCCTAAAACTCACACGGATGCAAAAGATACAATTCCTGAGGTACTCCCATAACTAAGCTGAACCAAATCAAATGTCGGGAAGTACCTTTAGAATGGAGGCCCAAAAAGTTACTACCAACCCACAAGCCACCAAAAAAGCCTAAAGGTCAACCTGATATCACGGATGAATTATTCATACACAAATAGTAAGAGGAGCATCCTAATGGTGCCCACAAGGCTTAACCAAAGGAATTAGGTAGCCCCTTTATCATTTCAACTCATTTCAAAAAAGTAATCTTAATCTTCAAACAGTCAAAACTAGATGATGAAGAATTCATTTTAAACTTAATTTGACTTCAATAAAACTCATGTTTCTCTTCAAGATGATGAAAAAGCCTCCAACGCTCTAAAACCTTCCAGAATTTTCAAAAATGGCCCGAACATGTTATAACATGTCCCAAACCTTGCCCAAACTAGCTCGAGCTTGGAGCTGCAAGCCTAATTTGGTCCAAAAGGGCATGTCTCCTATCAGGGGGTGCCACATGTGTTGTGGCGACTTTTCCTACCCATAGGGCCAAGTAGGTTCTCCACTCGCAAGCTCAAGCATGAAGTCCGCTCGTAAGGCCAATTGTTGTTTTCGCCCTTGCGTCTGCAGGTAGACTTTTCCACCTATGCTGGCTAGTAGAAAACTCACCTAAATGGTATGGACAGGGTATTACATGTGTGTTTATAGGCATAAAACTCTGGCCGCAGTCACTAGGTGAACTTTCTAATTAGCATAAGTTAATCCTATATAGAGGGGGCTCCCCCAATTAATTTTTCACTCTTATTTCACACTGTGCACTTGGAGAATCTAAGGAGATGCCAGGATTTCAGATTTTCTCTTTCCAGAAGAAACCCACATTAATATATTTTTCCCTCTAAATATTTTTATTTTATTTTGTTTAACATATTATATTTGTATGTTTAGAATAAAAAAAAAATTTCTATCATATAAATAGTAATAATCTGTCAATAAAAGATATCTAGATCAGAAATCAAGTTTGGGCTAAGTATGATCGATGATATTAACTGGATTTACCCGATATAATTTTGTAAAATTCCAAACATCACATATAACTCATCCATATCATATTACCATATAATGCCATGCCATAACATCATTCCTATCATGTCATATCATATCTACCATACTATATCATGCTAAGCATATTTATTTAGAAATGTCTCATATTATGCTACATACCATGCTTTATCATCACCTGTCATACTAGGTGATAGTTTTGGGAGTTTACTGTGTTTTTCCCACAATACATGCTAAAATGTCTGCAAAGACAATAGATGGTCTACTTCTAATAGCCTAACTAGAATATCTAGTTGTTTGAAGAAAGGAGTTACTAACACTTGTATGATAATGTCTTAAATTTTGACTCATTATCCCTGAAAAAGGAATTAATTTATGAGACTTCTCTTCTATTCAGTGTTCAATTTGTCCATTTGGGCTGGAAAAAATTTACTAAGTTTAGTGAGTCTCGTAATCCATTCCAGCATTTAGGGATCTGTGAATCAGAGAGTTTTATATTAATATATTTTTCTCTGACTTGTTGATTAGAAGCTTTGCTTCTATGTCCATTACATTGAGATCATTATTATTTAAAATGTATTGGCTCAGGTCTTTCATATTGCAAAGCCATAAAGAGTTGATTTTGAGCCCATCCTGGATGAGGGTTAGTTCCTCTCGGAGAAAGATTGCCTATGTTCTAACTAATGGTCATTATTAGTTATTAGGTGAGCCCATTCCTCATAAGGAATTATCTAAGGATAATAGGGTGGTTCATTTATTCACTATTAACACTATGGACCCCAATTTTCATGTCACCAGAGTTTCTGAGGACTGGGGATGCTTTTGCTATAGTCATCGTTCATGTTTTGACCTTCCTAAATTCATGTTTTACTTGATAGTGGCCGGTTATCAAGACTCTATGCCTTTTAGTGTTTCATCACTTATCATCTTCTCTCATTAGGTGTCACTCTTCCTACTAAGTATTCCTTGATTTTACTAGTCCTTTTGGTAGTTCTTCTGCCTGGATAAATCGTACTCATTCTCATCTCTCTTCATCTGCACTACTCATTCCACCTCAAATGGGCAGTTCTTATAATTCTACGAGTCCTTTTGACTTGATCCAAATGATAGATCCACAACTTTGTTTGATCTTAACTCTATTGGAGTATTGCTCGAATCCAGGTGAAGCAACAGACATTATGCACGGACTTTGTTTCCTTTCGTATCAATGTAATTGACTGCTTCTCCCTTACTCAGGGGTATCAAGACGGATGACTATAATATTACTACCATTCAGTAGAATTTGGCCACTTTTAACTATGATTTTCTAGATGACAAGCCCTTAGTAGACTCCTTTAAGGAGATGGTGGCTAGTGCTATTACTATTATTTTTTTATATATAGAAAGTTAGTTCGTTATCAATCTTCATATGATGTATATATCAATCTTCATGTGATGTATAACTAGGTACACTATTTTGTTTTTCTTTTGATTCTTTTGGTTTTCCTGTCTACCTTTTTCAATTCTTATTAAAAATGGAGAGACACATGATGTGGATGATGCTATGAGTTGAGGAGTTTATGTTTTATGATCTAATGGATGGATGTTTTTGTTTGGATGGATATATATATATATATATATATATATATATATTTTATTTTTCTTCCTTTTGATTACATGTGATGCCTTGATTCTTTTTACCTCAAATTTGTAGAGCTATACAGGTTCATTTTTATTCTTGCAAAGATCTTGAAGACCACAAGTTAAAATTGCTTAGATTATAAGTTTTAATTTTTTTAAAGGGTGTAGTTTTATTAATTGTTTTAACATGGAATTGTTAAAGAGGAAGACTTTATGTATTTTATTAAAATTGTTAATCCATATTCAAAATAGAGTTCTAATACATGTAATCTTAGACATATGCTAAGACATCAGAATTTAATGTTGGAATGGACTGTTTCAGGTTTTAGAAAATATTTAAAAAGGGTCACTTCGTAGGTAGCTCACTAGAAGAACACAAGAAGAGTGCAAGAACTTTACTTTGAGTCATGGAGTAATACCATGATAAATGTTCCAGGAATTAAACCATATTGGAAGAGTTCGGGTACGTAGTCGTAAGTACTTCACTAGAAACCTATAGGATGACTGCTTTTATGAGTGTTAGCCTAGTAGTTTTCTAAATTGTGTTTTGGAAGCTCAATTCGTCTAGGATTTCATGCCCTATGTATTCTATGATATCTTTTTTTCACACCTTGAATTCTATGAAAGCTAGAGTGTAAAAATGTAAGGTAATGGTTTTAATAAATATAATAATTTGGGGAACTAGATTGAGTCATAATGCACAACAATGTGTAGAGGTTTATTTATAATAACAATAGTTATTACTCTTAAAGTGTAATTGCAGTAGGAGTAAAATATTAGAATTAAATATTAAACTTAGTTAAAATAAGCTTTTTAGTAATAAAATTTAGTAATTTAATAATTATAATGTTAGGATAAAATTATTAATATAGTTTGTAAAAGTTAGTTAAATAATTAACTAAATAAAAATTTTCCCATTTTCTACTATTATTATGCTATTCTTGTAATAACCTTTTTGTTTTGTAGAATAAAAGAATAATTCAAAAAAAAAAAAAGAGGAGTCTTGATGCCATCAACTGGGTCCTGGCACCTTATATACATCCTAGCATCTCCTAGATATCATAAGCGGAATTTTTGTCTTATCCCACTAGAATGCCTTCAAAAACTCTTGGAATGTAATCCTCAAGCCTGAACCGAAGTGATAAAGAGATAAGAAAGGTAAACATCTAGACAATTATACTAAATGTCAATACATGTTGATAATATATATATATATATATATATTTACGTGGGAGAAGATAAGCGAAAATAGAATAGGATGAGGATAGAGATAAAAACAAAAATTTGAATCAACAAGGATTTCATTTTCTACAGAAAATAATAACAAACTAAAGACGAATAAGCACAAAAGAAGTTTGAAGCATGAGGGGGAATGAAGAAGAAAAGAAAAAGCAGTTAGACAGTAGAAAAACTTGTAGAGAGTTTTTTGTTTCCTCTTCGTTTTTTTTTTTAATTCCAGTTTAGGATTTTATTTTCTTTCCTTTAAAACATCAGTTCATAGTGTTGTCGGAGTTAGGAATTCCTAGTTCATTGGTTCCAATTAGATTTCTAGCAGTAGTGTTTCCTTTTAATTCTAATAACAGACATTATTTCAATTTGTTGTTTAGAGTACTCTCTATTTTTCCCTTCAATAATGAAGTAAGCAATTTCCCTTATTTTATTTTTGATCTCTATTCCAGTGATTATCATTATTTATATTGTTTTTATTAGTATTCTACAATCATGAATGGGTTTATCTAATGCTGTTTGCTTTTAGTGTGAATATGCTAGGGTAGATTAGACACTATTCCTATGTAGGACGAAGAATTAAGAATGCAGATTAAATTAAGGTTAACTACTTTTTTATTTCATGAAAATATTTTAGGACTTTTCAAATCAATAGATTAAGTCATGATGTTTGAGTATTTGAAAACATTAAAATTGACTAAATTCATGGTAATCACTGGTAATTTTAATGGGCTTGAATCTTTTTAAGAAATCAAACTATTTGAACATTTGAAAAATAATAGGATCAATTAGTTAGGCGATTTTATTGGACTTTAATTTGTAAAAAATCAAATCACTTAATTTTATTGAGAAATGAACTTTAAAATCTAAATTTTCCGATTGCATAAATCCTCAAGGTGATTTATGTAATTGAGTTAAAAATTGTAACTCTATTTAATCAGTATTTTCTAATTCTGATTCTACAAAAGGAATAGTTAACTTTGCTATTACTTGCTTTTGATTAAATATTTGTGTCATTTAATTGCTAGTTAGCTGCATTAAAATTGTTATAAATTAAATATTATTTTGCTTTAGTAATTATATGATTTATTTGTTGTTTTGTTAATTATTATTATTTTTTGTTTTGTTAGCATTAAATATTAAACCTTATTTTTAGTAGTTCTAAGTAATCCAAATTTCAATTAAATATGAATTTTTAATTATTATTGTTTTGACAACAATCTATTGGCTCCCTGTGGATTCGACCCTGTACTCACTAGGTTTTTAAACAAAAACTGTGCACTCTTATATTTGAAAGTTAATTTTTAATTACATAAGTTGAGCGCAATCAAATAGTAATAACATTGGTATATTGAGAGTCAACACTAATATATCCCAACTCAAATACAAATAAGTAAAAGTCATAGAATTATTATTACATCCATCCAAAGATAAAAATATCAATAAATAGTCTACTAATCTGTACCCACAAGTCGAGTATTTATTAAATGGTACAAACAGTTCGACAGTCTTACTAAGTTACTATGTGCTGTTCTTCTCATCCTCTCAGATTAGATTCTAAAATGTTTATTTTTTATTAAGCTGCTAAAACCCAATAGTCAAAACCACCTAGGTGCTTATATGCAGTGGACATGAGACTACACTAGATGATTCAATGTAGTGATCATAACTAAGGGACATGACTTCTATACAATAGTTAATTGAAAGTATAAAAGTACAATAATGCTATTCTCATAGCCATGGTTGTCACAAGAATTTAGGTATCACAATATATATTGGAAGTAAGAATATCATAACAATTTGAAGTTAATACCATGGTGGTAGGGAATCTAAGATTCAGACTCGTGAGGTGTTGGAATCGAACCCATAGCAGTGCAGACTTCGAGTAGATTTTTTCTATCTTAATATTCAAGGTGAATAGTAATTTAGTTTCCATTAAAGTAATTCCACATGTAAATTGAAATCTTATTCTCCACTACTCTAGCCTTGGGAACTAGTATATTCCTAGGCTCTACTCTCAAATGTACTATCAGTTGCCACCCTGAAATGACTTTCTAGACTCCATTAATAAGTGTACTATCAATGTCATTGAGTAAAAATATAGCCATCATGATCGGGGGTCTAACTAGCTAGGTTAGAAAAAGAAACAATCCCAAATATACCATGGTTCTTTCACAAGTTCTTGTCTCCACTTACAGATTATTACTACCCGCTTATGTGTCTATTGCCAGAACTAATTTCAGTAAAGGCGATCTTTGTGATACTAAGTACTAGACCAAATTAATTTTAAAAATATGTCTAGGCAATGGCACAAGACATAGTCCTTACATACAAGATTATTTAAGTTCATATAGATTCTCGAATAAAACATCAGACCATATCACAACATATTGGTCAACACGTCGATTCAGCTAATTTAACTCTTATGTTTATTTATCTCATTTTTGTTTTAATTTAAACTGGAACAATATTCAAAACTAAAATTTAAGAAAATAAATCACCATAAAATACTTATCTTGCATAAGATCATAAGTCGAGATCGGCAGCTTAGTGGGGGGCGATCGTAATCGTAGGTCTAAGGTCAAACATCACTTGCTCCAATTTTGATTTTTGTTTAATTTTCTTAAATTATTAGGATTACAAAATAACGCCTAAAATTTTTAAACTTTAGCATAAATTTACGCTGTTTAACATAGAATTTTAAAAAATTTAGATTTGATTCCCTAGGATAGTAACATTAGTTTGAGATCTGCGAAGTACATTTTAAGTTCCATTAATTGTAGCCGACTTACATTTATAGGAAAATTCTTAAGATTTTTCCCAAAAGTATTCAATAAAACAATAATACCATTTTAATAGTTTAAACAAAGTTTAGGTAGTTTAAGTGTCTCATATATTCAATAATTAAGTCATTCAATCAATTTTCATAATATTGGTTATAATAGAAATATAATTTTTAACATATATTGTAAAACGAGTTATTGCCTATACTTAGGGAGATTCAAGATTCGAGTTTAAAAATATATAATAAATATTTACCAAATCATTTTTGGGTCATTCCTAGAATTTTTGGATATAAAAGCTAGAGGATTTATTTAATAAGCCAATTAATACAGATTTTAAGAAAAAGAAATAGGTCTTCCTGAACAAAGTTTTTCCAAACAGTAATCTTTGAAAATTGTATAAAAATTGTACATATCTTCTAAATTCATGAAATTTAATTTGGGAGTTCTTTGATGTATCTACTATCATACATAAAATTTTTATAATTTAACTAAAGGGTTAGATAAGTTAAATTAACCTAAACGGGAATAATTCTAAAAATTACAAAATTTAATTTGGTAGTTGCTGGGTATGTCTAGTTTCATATAAAAAAATCGAATTTAATAAAATTTTTAGCTAGGTTAAATTAAATAAGAACTGATTAGAGTCTGTTTCAACTTAATATATATAAATACCTATATATACACATATAGATACATGTATGACACTCTATTTTCTTCCCAACCATTTTATAATCTTTTTGTTCTATCATAAGTTGCATAGCAGAAAACCAATTGTATAATTGAAACATATAAATGTTAGATGAAACATATTTAGACATAAATTATAATCTAATTTCATGATTATATCCTAAATTTCAAATATTTATCATGCTCTTCATTTAACTCGATAAAAGTTATAAGTTAAATTAAATTATCATGTTAGCATAAAAACAAAAATTGAAAGCACAAAACATATTCCAAGAGGGCATTACTGTACCTCAATGAAGTTTTCAGTGTCGAGTTTCATGGATACAAAGAAATTTGATACCAAAAATTGTTAAAATCTGAAACTTTCAAGTTTTAGCTGCCTTTTCCTGAATTCACCTTTTAACTCCAACTATTTTCTTAAGTTTTATGGTGTTCTCAACTCACCTCATTTCCTTCTTTAATTTTATACTTTCATTTGCTTCCAATAAGTCCTCAATTTATAGAAAACAAATGTTTTCTTCTCTGTTGACCACTTCTGCAATCTCCATCATCCTTCACTAGAACTTTAATCAAGTTTGTCAAAATTTGTGAGCTATCTTGAAAATTGAAAAAGTAGGGAGATAGAGTGTGAGATTTTTATCTGACAAAGCATGAGAGGAATTTATTTCGGTTGAAGTTTGAGGAAGTGAATTCTGTGGACGAGTTGAATTCTCACCCCGCAATTTGGTATGAAAACGGGTTAAGGAGATAAGTTATTGAGTTTGGATGATATCCATGGATCATGAGTTTGGATCATATGAACTGGGTAAATGGGTTAGGACTTCTTTGCTTCCATGAATTGGCATTTTATATTACTCCCTTAATTCTAATTCTAGATGAAATATTAAATACAAGGTTAATAAATAAATCTTACCACAAAATTTTCCTTTTTATTCGAAATTCTAAGTATGTAAAACTTTAATTCTTACCAAATTTTCAATTAATGTCATCAATAAATAATATTAATAACCAAGTAATTAAATAAAATTGATTTATGGAGGTTTAAAATTTCTCAGATATTACATTTTTAGGGTTTTTAGAGAGAAACAATTTAAAAAATCAAAAAGAATTCAAGGGTTAATGGTTTCTCTCATTCCTTAATTAGCCAC
Organism: Vitellaria paradoxa; assembly: GCA_019916065.1. NCBI lineage: Eukaryota > Viridiplantae > Streptophyta > Magnoliopsida > Ericales > Sapotaceae > Vitellaria > Vitellaria paradoxa. The sequence continues at coordinate 18,403,867 of CM034239.1, read as the reverse complement.
AAAAAAGTTCATTCATTGTGTGTGCATGATTCAAATGAGTTAAAATCATGCTGTGGATTCTGCATACTACCGAAGATTTGATTTGTTTTCATAGGTTTCAAGATACAGCTTTCATCACTTGGAGATTGGTGAATCAAAGAGTTGAATAAGGGTCAACAATACAGAGTCATAAATTCAAGTCGATTGAGATGTTGTTCTTTATAACCAAGCATGCCGTATAGAAAAGATTTGATACCCATTTGGTAATACTACTATTTTTTTGTTTATTTTTATTTACTTATATTTTCTAGTTTTTGTTTTCTATTGATTTTTTTCTTGAAACAAAAATTAAAATTTCATTTAAAAATACAATTTTATTTACATCAATTAATTTTTATTTTAATAAAATATTTAATTTTATTATTTTTAGAAAATGAATTAAATTTATTTATTATTTAATTCAATTATATTATTTATTTTTAAATTATATTAAATTAAATTAACCAAAATATATTATTTATTAAAATAATTTTATTTAATAAAATATTTGATAAAATACTTTATTTTAATGTGATGCAATAAAAATGGACAAAGTGCTCAAATTGGCAAAATGCTTAGAATAGAAAAAAAAGCAAGTGAAAACATATTTTCTTTTATTCTAGTTTTCATTTTTTTAGAAATAAAAAATAAAAATAATTTGAATAAATACGTTTTTTTTGCCCATTTTCAAAAACTTGTAAATATAAACAAAAAATAGTAAATAAAAATGTTACAAAAGGAGGCTTTGAGGTTTTATCCCAACTTAGGTTTTCTTCATTAAATCTCCTGTCTTCGTGTTTATTGCTTTATTATTGTAATTACAATTATTTGCATGAATTGTTTAGATCATCTGCCGCGCGAAATTTCGGGCTCAGTCCTGAAAAATTCCTACAACTTTTCTAATATGAAAATAATTCCAGTTTATGAGATTCCTCTTGGGCTCTTAATCTGTGCCACATGTCTTAATTAAAATTATCCTGCTCCTAAACAAATAAGCCATCATTGTCATTTGCGGACCGAAGTTTTATCTTAATTAGCTGTTTTATTTTTGGCTTGAATTGTTTATAGGGTTGTTCAAAGACAATACCATGCCGTTCTCTATAACTGCCAGTATTGGTCCGTTCTTCACTATGCAAGTAGCCGCACGAATGCTTTTCTCTTCGACAATGTCCTACCCAAAACACTATATGGACGAAGAAAACTAATCCATGACAAAATTTATACAAATTTCAACACAATGCGATGACAAGATTACTATACACGCACATATATACATATATATTTCCTAAGTTGTTGTATCCTACACCACATGTTATTATTGAGAGGGAGAAAACAAAAAAATATGGAAGACTTGTACAAGTTGGCTCTCGCGCTATCCTTTCTTCTCCTACTCTTGAAGCTCTACATACAAAAACAAGGACTACCCAAAAACCTACCTCCAAGCCCTCCAGGTCGTCTCCCAATTGTTGGTCATCTTCACCTTCTAAAGGAGCCATTTCATCAAACCTTACAAGCTCTTTCAAAAAACTTCGTTCCCATCTTACTTCTTCAATTCGGAGCCCGAAAGGTGGTGGTGGTTCCGCCGTCCAAGAATGCTTGGTGAAGAACGACATAATCTTTGCGAATCGGCCGTCGACTCTCACCGGAAAATACCTCAACTACGACCACACCACCATTGCCACCGCTTCCTACGGGGACATCTGGTGCAATCGCCGGCGAGTCACCAACCTAGAGATGCTCTCCGGCACTCGCCTCGCCGCTACGTCTGACGTGCAGCGAGCTGAGGTCCGGTCGTTGGTGAGCCAACTCGCGAAGGGTTGCGCAAGCAGGGCATATAATAATGTGGAACTGAAATCGGTTTTCAACGATCTTATGTTTAATATCATCACAACGATGATAGGCGTAAGAAGGTATTTCGGAGAAAATGGCAACGATGCGACGGCGAAGCAATTCAGGGAGTTGATGAGAGAGCATATTGATCTTGCGAAAGCGTCCACTCCAGCTGATTTCGTGCCAGTTTTGAGGTGGATGGACTTTCAAGGGGTGAAGAGAAAGATGGTTAAGTTGGCTGAGAGGACGGACGAGTTCTTGGGTGATTTGGTTGAGGAGAATCGGAAAATATTATCCAACGATATTGATGGAATAATTGGAAAGGAGAGAAATAATAGTACTCTCATACATAGTTTATTGTTGCTGCAACAATCAGAACCAGAGTTGTACACTGACGACGTTATCAAAGGGATCATAATGGAAATTAATCCTCAAGCTGTTGTTAGTTACTAATATGGTTATCATGTCAATGCTTTAAAATTACGTAACCTTAGGGCCGGCTAGAGCTCAACTTTGTTTGGAGCTCGGCTCGAGTTGATTACCTAAATGAGAAATGGTTCAAATGGAGTTTAACTTGCAATTCGATTAAATTCGAGTTTGGCCCAGAAGTGTTAGGCTCGAACGTTGTTGAATAAATTTATATATATATTTTTAATAATTTTTTTTATAAAATTAATGTATTACATTTTAGACCAAAATATACATCATTGGTTTAGTCATGTGAGTGGATCCATTAAGAGCCCAATGATGACAATAGCCAACATTGATTTGAAAAATTATACCAAAATTCTATTTTTTTGATCATTTTTCTCATAAATTATACTTTTTCTCATTATTATTAGTCATTTACTCTCGCTATTTCTTTTAATTTTATTCTTATTTACTTTAAAAATATAAATTTACCCTCATCACTAAATATAAATTCTGGGTCTGTTCTTGAATTTAATCGAATTACTTGCTAGTTGATTCCGAACTTAAATTATTATTTATTGAGTCGAGTTTAAGCTTAATATTATTAGTTTGAGCCAAACTTAAATAAGTCAATGCTCAATTCGGCTTAATTCCAATCCACCCTTACATAATCATATCATAAAAGAAAGGCCACCTACATTTTTCTACATTTAACGAAAAATAATTTTATACTAAGAAATAGAGAAAAAAATCATATCACCCTTACATAATCATATCATAAAAGAAAGGCCACCTACATTTTTCTACATTTAACGAAAAATAATTTTATACTAAGAAATAGAGAAAAAAATCATATCAGAGTGCAATGATGACGATTTTGTAAATAAATAATATTTTTGTAATTTTTTTCTTGAAATTTGATAAATTTATATTTATTCACGTTGTTCAAGTAAAATTTTAGTAGCAGTTAAACTTAATTAATAAGATGAATTGAATTTTAATTTTTAATTATTAGTTTATTATGATTTTGTTGTCCAAATATGACAATGGCATTTAAAAGAATGGAAAATCAACACCAAATAAAAAAAATATATGTACGAAAAATAAATATTAGGTTAGTTTTGATTCTGTTATTTTAAGACAAAACCGATCCAAAGAAAATTAATTTACTTAAAAAATTGTCACTTTCACCCTATCATATGCTTTTCTCTGTATAACTTTTTGGATGGGCGCACATGACAAATAGGACAGCAGAATCCGCTACTAGGCACAACTTTGGTGTTGGGGTTCGGCATTTGCATCGTTTGGAATAAAAAAAAATAAAATAATTTAAAATAAAATGTAATTTAAGATTAATTTTGATATTTTTTTTTGAAATTTCATAAATTGTGGGAATAATTTTTTAAATATATTTTCACGGATTTAAAAAATTCACAAAAAATAGCAACAATAGTACTCATTTGAAAACTTTCGATATAAAAAATATGATTGTATAAAAAATTTACACATTTGGTTAACCTACTTTCAGATTTTTTTATTTTTTAGCAAAATATTAAAATTTTTTGAAATTAGTAATGGCAGAAAAATTAGCAGTAGAGGTGTTGTTGAAAATTTATAAAATTTTTTAGAGGTTTATAGTATGCCAAACGAGGCCATTGTTGACTTTCTTTTAACCTTTAATTTATTCACGAAGCATAATTGTCTATACCTCTTATTAGTAAAATATTTCATTAGAAAATTTTAAAAAAATAATTAAATAATAAACTTTTAGTAAAAATATTCTATTTTCATAAACTCACATGCTAAATAAGTTTTAAAAACTAAAATTTTGCATCCATGAAAATTTAATAAAGTTATAAATTAAAAATTCTATTTTAATTAATTAAAAAGAAAAAATTTCAAATATATAAATTTGTATTGAACTCTAATTGCACCAAATATATATAAAAAAAAAAAAGTTACAACTGGTGCAAAATTTAATTGCACTTAATACAAAACAAATTGTACCCACTGTAGAAATTAGTTTACCTGATGCAGAAATTTTTAGTATAAAAAACATCACGTTTTCACGATTTTCCTATAAATGTTTTTGAATTTAAAATTTTAATTTTTTTAATATTTCTTTTTTTAACATTTCGAAAACTAGAATAATAGGAAGTGAATATTTTTACTAAAAGTAATTTTTCCTATTTAGGAGGTGTTTGATTTATTAAAATTCATTAATATTTATCATTTTTTTTAAATTTCATCTAATTAAATTTAGTTATATATTACTTTTATATTAATTTTTTATTCTTTTTTTTTAGTTTTTTTTGTCATCTAAGGGGTTATTTGGATGACCAAAAGTGACTAAAAGGTGAAAAAAGTGAGAAATTTCAGACACTTTTTAGTATTTGGAGGACTAACTAAAAGTGATCAAAATAATCCGTTAGAATGGTGTAAAACAAGTCATTCTAACAATTTTGATCAAAAAGTAGTACGAAAAACAAACAAATGTTGAAAAAAAAGGAAAAAATGTAACTTTTTTGCAGCAGTTTGTAACTTTTTGTAAAAATTTGTAAAATTTTAATTTTGAAAATAAACGTATAAAAAATAAAAATAATAAAAATTAATAAAAATAAGTAAATAATATAACTTTATGTGGTTTTTTACCAAACCAAACGGCGCCTAAATACCACCTTAATTGTTTTAAATTGATTAATTGTTTTGGTTGACTTTTGCTTTGGAAATGTATACATGGGGATGCAGATATTGTTGATTGCCGGCGTAGAAGCCACCGCCTCAACCATGGAATGGACAATGTCACTTCTTCTCAACAATCCTCAAGTAATGGCAAGGGCTAGAGCCGAGATCGACGCTCGGGTCGGACACAATCGACTGCTAGAAGAGCAAGACCTACGAAACCTCAACTATCTGCAGAATGTAATCAACGAAGCTCTCCGGTTATACACATCGGTGCCTCTCTTACTCCCGCACGAAGCAGCCGACGACACCACCGTCGGGGGATTTAACGTGCCACGCGGTACTATATTACTGGTTAATACATTAGCCATTCATAGATCCAGCGTTGAAAATCCCATGAACTTATTCCGTAGAGGTTTGAAGTAGAGACCGTAGCAGAAGGGCATAAGTTCATTCCATTTGGCGCTGGGCGGCGGCTATGTCCTGGGGTTGGACTTGCGATTAGGACAGTTGGATTGGCAGTAGCTACGTTGATTAAGTCGTTTGAGTGGGAAAGGGTCGCCGGGGAGGAGGTCGATATGGCGGCCCGTTCGGGTGTCACCATGCCCAAATTGAAACCATTGGAGGCCATTTATAGTCCTAGGGCATCGGCAGTTGAGCTTCTCAGTTAAGAGGTCGCCCCCACAATAATGGTATCTAACTTCTTTTTTTTCTTTTTTTTTCAATTTGTATATGAATATCCTTATTTGAAAGTATTTTCTTTTTTTTTTTAACTTTTTTATGACTCTGAAAAAAATGTCTAAAATTTATCAAACAATAAAAGGAAACGTCATATATGACCCATAAATAAAATAAAATAAAATAAAACTAAAAATAACTAGAATTAATAATTGCTAAAACTCTTATTGTGAAACGCATATACACCCACGTCTAAAATTGTAGAATAACATCATACTATGCTGAACATTTTTTCTAGATCAAATTTGTAAAAAAAAAAAAAAGCTGTTCTTTCATAACTTATAAGTGTAAATTACATTTATTTTTCTTTAATATTTCGATAATTACACTTACTACCCTTCAATATTTAAAAGTTATACTATCTCAAAAGTCGTTAACCCCGTCCTCCATCTGTTAATGTTTGAAAAACATTAATAACATCATAAAAAAAAAAAAAAAAATTAACTTAGTATACCATTTTTGCCATTTATGTAATTGAGCATCTACCATTAAGGAATTCTTTGATAACATGGTGGAAGAATTATTCATATGAATCTTACACTAATTTAATTTGGGATTCAAGGATGCGATAGTGAAAAATCCATTGTAGAAGCTACAGTGGAGAGATCAATTTCATTATCATTTATTTATTTGATTTAATAAATAAAGTTAATTGAATTAATAAATGTTATCTGTTGAAAATAATAAATGATGATGAAACCAACATCTCCGCACTGTCGTCCTTGCACTAGATTTTTCATTGCAGCATCCTGAAACCCTTTAATTAGTGGACTTTACATCATTCCACCCAATCCTCTCTCTTTCTCATTTGCTACTAACAAAGGGGTTTAATCCGCCCAAATCATACAACAAAAAAGATTTGAAGAAGAAGAAAAGTATATGCACAGATAAAGAAAAATGAAAAAAGAAGATGGCAATCTCATTTAGCAATATATATTATATAAAGAAATAGTGAGAGAATATACACACATATATACATGGAAAATTGGGTTGGGTTGAGAAGATTTCAGAACTAGCGATAGAGGGGATAGTGTTTGGCATGACGGCAGTAGAGTGATGGTGGGGGATGATTTACATTCTCTTCCTTCTCCATCCTTTCATTTCTCAATCTCATTAATTGTCCTTGCCTCATCTCATCAAAATCCCAATCAAGAGCAACCATGTGTTCATAATTGACAAATCCAATAGCATTGGCTTAGCCCTTATCCACTAGGCCTTAGCAAAAAGGGCCTGATTTGCCTCGTCCTTGGCATTGACTTTAGTGAGTTGAAGCTCTGAAGTGTCAGTGGAGGCTATTGGGTCGATCAAATCTAGTTCTTCCTTCAATGTGACCAAGGAAAAACCTTTCTTTTAATTTTTAAAGTCATGATCTCCAAAATACAGTCCTTCGTGATATTGCACATACTTCTTTGACTTTCTTTTTGCCTAAGTTAGAAAAACAAACAAGAAGAAGGTGAAATTCACGATTTATGTGAATTTGACAGGGAGTTTTCATGGTGTGGTAGGATTCAAAGAAACCTTAGCTTTGAATTTAAACTTAGAATTGCTTTGAATTGAACTCTTATATCAATCCCTAAATCCAACTCTTCCTAATTTGAAAAGGACCTAGCTTTTAATCAAAATATGGAAATGTGTATTGATTTTAGTCAAAGTACATGAATTAATTCATAGTCATTTTTTTTTTTGTTTCGGTAAAGAGAGAATATATAAAGAAAAATTAAAGGAATTCCAATTTTATTTTTTTGAAAGTCCTCGAAATTCCCTCTATTTCCCCATATATAGCCATTGTCATGGTTTAACTTGGCATAGTGTTTAGAACACTGTTCTTAAGTCTTCACTAATTGGAGGAGAAAAGGGGTAAATTTGTGTCCATAATAAATATTGTAATAGAATTAGTGGCTAGATTAATATAAGAAGGTCAAGATCAATAACATTTCAGAATAAGGGAGGCAACTATAATTTTAAGAAAAACAATAAACCAAGTTGTCGTTATTTATAAGTTTGGGCTCAAGGGCCACGATATGCCAAATCATCATCGTTGTTTATGTATCAATATCTAGTAGTTACTATACACTAATATCAGTGTTGTGTTATAGGTTATTAACCTATTGGCACGATAACCAAATTCTGCGTAGATTTAGAGAGTCTCAACCTACGGGTATTCATGTATTCTTCTATTTTTCAATGTTTTCTAACCCTGAAAATCACCATATCAATCACATTTCATTACTTCTTTCCATTATTATTATTACATCTAATTCATAATCAACAATCCACATCATCATGACATTCTATCATAATCAACCACAACCTTACATATCAAATCATAGGATAAACATAACTCCTTCAATATCGTCATTCGTGACATTTTATATTATATTCCAAATCATTTTCTTCTCCCCTATTTTATTCTTATGTAATATAATTTGAAAAAAAATATTTGATATTCAATATGAAAAATTTTAAGAAAAATACCTTACTTAAACAAGTGGAATAAAAATTCTATTATGGATAAGGGGTCTGGGCGCCTAAGGGCCCATACTTGTGCGTCCAGCCTCAGGGCCCGTCCACCCAAGGTTCGGTTAGTGGCCATAGCTAGTTTGCTTTGTTCTTGGTTTTCTTGGTTTCAAACTTTTGATAATCAAATTTTACCATTTGGAGTATATTCTTATCAATTCAAGCATTCATTTATCATCTATAACCTCATGTGGACTTAACGATATAATCAATTTAAAGTTTCATAAATCGTAGAACAAAATCCTATCTTACTATTCGTCATCTTCCTCACAGTGATATACATACATATATACATATATATCTTATACTAAATCATGTTTCATGCTTCCACAGTTTGAATTAACATGGAGCTAACATTACTGTATCTCTAACATATCATATATGTGAATAAAATACATTTAATCATTAGCTCAAGAACTCAGGAGAAAAAAAACCAAAAACAAAGATAATGAGTTGCTGGAAACTTAAAAAAAAATTAGAAAACTTTGCACATTCAATGTATTGATCCTAACAACTCTAACTGAAGACGAGTAAGAGGAATTGTAGTGAAATTGATCCTAACATAATTTATCAAGATTGTTGCCTTCCTTCGGTTTGGTTCTACTGCTTCCTAGCCAAAACATATACAATGTATGTGAGCGCGCGCGCACACACACACATATATATCCATGACATTTCGAGATAAAGGGAAACAAGAGGCAAGGTAGGGAGTGCGGCAAACCTACACCCATCCACATCAATAAAGTTAGATGCGGATGTGACTAAGTATGGCTCGTGGTGGATAAAAATCAGAAATGACTCACAAGTTGCTGACATCACCGTCCCAGGCATCTAGACACAGAAGGACGTGCACTTAAAGAGCCCATTCTGTGCATCCAGAGTTACTACCCTACTCCAAACTCTATAGTGTTGAATAAAATGATATCTAGCCCCAAACCTTAATCAATTAAGTTCACTAACTTTTGTGTTCTAGTGAGTCACCACTTTTTTACTACTTTTTATTATTGTTTTCCTTTGCTTATGTTAGAGGTAAGGTTTATGTCTCCCTATTTTTTATACTACTTTTTTAATTTAATATACATGTAGGAGTACCACTAAATCCTCTTTCTTGCTCATGGAGGCTTACAAAAAATCCACAAATTCATCATATTATCTACATTAATCTATTATTATCTCGTAATCATGTTCATTACTTAATAATTATTGTAACACGAAACTCGAGTTATTATAAACGAGGTGGTTTGACATTGAATGACTAAAAATGAGAATGTCATCGAAATAAACTACTACAAACTTACCAAGAAATGGCTTAAAGACTTGTGTCATGACTTGTATAAAAGTACTTGGGGTGTTGCTTAAGCGAAATGGAATTATAAGCTATTCGTAGAGCAAAAGTACTTGGGGCACTGCTTAAGCCAAAAGGAATTATAAGCTATTTGTAGAGCCCTTATTTTGTCTTAAAGGCTAGTTTCTATTCATCATTAGGACGTGGACGGATTTGATGATATCCACTTCTCAAATCGATCTTTATGAAGATTGTAGTGCTTGCTAGCATGTCGAGCATGTCATCTAGCTGCGGTATAGGAAACCAATATCTTATGGTGATTTTATTCATAGCACTGCTATCAATGCACATCCTCTAACTACTGTATTTCTTCGATGTGAGCAAAGCGGGAATGGCACACAAGCTTATGCTCTCGCAAATGAATCCACAATCTAATAGCTCTTGCACTTGCCACTAAAGCTTGGCATGTTCGATTAGGCTCATCTAGTAATAAGGAAGGTTTGGTAAACTAGATCTCAATATTAAATCAATGGCATATTGAATATCTCTCATGGGTGGTAATTGATGTTGTAATTCATTAGGCATCAAGTCGTGATACTCTTAAAGAAGTTTACTGAGCTCATTCAATACTTCTCCATCAGGCTCTTTTATAGTCCGCCCAAGTAAAAAAAGAATCATCTGCTCATCTTTAACAACCATGGAGAATTCATAAAGAGTGAGAACGGAGCTGGTTTTTGTGCTGGATTCGAATTCAACAAAAGGAAGTGGTCCCAACACAATCTTATTATTTTGGAAGATGAATGAGTAAGTGATACAACGGTCGTATAACCAAGCGCCTCTCAAGAGTATGTGACAAATAGACATTGGGATAATGTCACACCAAACTTCATTGACATACCTCTTTCCTAATGAAAACTTGACAGGATGGCGATGCTTCACAAGAATTGAACTGGTATCTTTGATCTAGCTAATTTGCTAAGGAGTAAAGTACATACCTAATGCAATCCAAGCTTATTGGCCAACTCTGTAGAAATTACATTCATTTCATTGACATTGTTAATGATTACATTCAATGCTTTGTCTTCATGTTCAACTTGTGTATGAAATTTATTGATTTGCTTCTATTGGCCCAAGGTTTATAAAGTTAGTTTTATAGTTGGTTTTGATGATAACAAACATTGAATTAAATTTTCACAATTAATTTTCAAATAGACATTGTATAAAATGTTACAATTCATTTGATAGATTCAAGATAATAGAGTTGGAAGAGATTGATATTATTTTTTAGATATTTTCACATAATTTGGATGAAGGAATGAATGAATTTCAAAGTTTGGAGTAATAGAAATCAAAGTAAGATGAATATTTGAACTACAGGTTAACTCGGATAAACAGAAAAATCAGACACGTGTTAGTATATAGATGATATCTTAAGATCCAACGGTTCAATTTTCGTGAAAGTTTAATATAGTAAACTAGACTTCCATATCTACAACTTTACTGAAGGGATATTTTTGTGGATCTGAAGTTAAGGTGTCAAAACATGAGTTGGAATATTAGTCATTACAGAAAAGATTTTAATTCTGGATTCTGGTGCTAGTCTTAGTTTTTGAGACATAACTCATACTATACAGCTTTACAAATTCTGATTTTTGGTGTGTGAAAAGAAGACTCAAACAGCTACAACTTTTGTAGTTTAAGTTTCTTTTAATTCTAAAAGTATCATGGTGAAACAGAAGCTTAAACTGGAAACACAGATTCAGAATGTCAGAAAAGTCTATCAGAAGCTGGTCTCGGTTCAGAAGCCATATCTGACTATCTAACCGTTGGATGAAGCTCAAAATTTGACATGTGATAGCTGACTTATATATCTACAAAGTATTTACTCTGAGGCAATGTCAGATTTGAACGTTCTGAGGGTGAAAAACGGTCACAAATATATCTCAGAAAATCTGAATCTGAAAGATAGCATTGGAAGCAAGGAAATTCAATTTCTTTCAAAGGCAAAAGTGTCTTTCACTTAGTAACGGCCATTTGGAGATTTTCATCTATAAATAGAGCCTCAAACTCAGATTCAAGAGGATGAACAAGGCAAGAAAGATGTGCTTACAAAGAGATACAAGAAATTGCATAACTTTGAAAACATAGAGTGATTTCTTCCCACACTTGTGCTTCATCTTTCATATTCAACTTATGAGAGTTTCTTTTTGATTTGATTGAGTTTCAAACTCATCATTGTTGCTGTAAGAAAGGGAAATTTAAAGCCCTTTTAATTTGTGAGAGTTGGGTGAGCTCTTATTGGTTTTGGTTCAAGTGTTAGAACCAAAATAAGATACTTTCTTTGAGAGAGACTTATGTGAGTGATTTGGGGATAAAATCACTTGGGAAAGGTTTCTAGCACCTTGGGAAGCTAGTGTGTAATAAGCTCTTCAAATAATAGTGGAGAAATCTCAAGGAAGGCCTTGGGGAGTGGATGTAGGCAACATTGAAGCCGAACCACTATCAATTGATTGTGTTTGCTTCTTCTCCCTTCTCTTTATATTTATTGCAAACACTAGCACTCACTCTTCATCCACAAATATTGAATAATTTTTTTTGGTGCATTTTATATTTGATTATCCTTTTTATCTTGACATATTTGTTTTAGGGTTGAAATTTTTATTTGCAAATTTTTTTAAGCAACCCTATTCACCCCCCTCTAGTGTTGCTATTTGGGATAACAGCTTCCATTTGTATTCATTTTGCTTGAGCTTGTTCTTATGACCAACTAAGACCTTTTGTATAATGCAATTAAAGAGGTCAGTAGCTCCCAGCTGTTCCTTTTTTAACTCAGGTTCCTCTACTAGGACTATTTTATAATCTTTAGTAGCAAAATCGATGATATCCAAATCCTTCTTGCAAACATAAGCTAATCTTTGGTCTTAAGTAGGGCACACCATAGCGAAGTACCTATATCCTTTGCATTTGAAGCATTAAGGTCGTTCCCCAAACACCTTAGCCTTACCTTTCTAATCTCCAATTGATGCTTCTTTATTGTCTCCATAGTTGGTGTTGTTTTTGTACTTAGGGTAGTAGTAGGTTTTGACTGCGTCCAAATATTGCATCTAAATCAACCCCCAAGTGTAAGGGTATAAGGCGTAATTTTAACTTGGTGAAACCAAAGTCGAATCCTTAGGGAACCTATGTATTAGTTTCTAAGTCTTAAAGGTTTATTATTGTTAAGTTCAATGTGAAAATATTTTCAAAAGATTAAGAATATTAAATTTCTAGTTTTCCTAATAAATTCATTGAGCAAATAAAACTAATTAAATAAACAAATTTAGGATCAAATAAATTAAACACAAGAAAATAATAAATAATCTACTAAGATATTGAAATACTCAAGTAACAGCAAATTAATTATGAAATTCAAATAATTAAAATTCTTGATTCAACGATCAAGTTCGGGTAGAATAATCCTTCACAGTTCGATGAGCCACAAATTGCAATTTAAATTTCACATAAGAAGAAAAAATAAATAGGGAGATATTTTCGTAAAAATTTTTAAAATTACCACAAACACGATTTGATATGTACGTTAAGGATTATAGAATCAGAAGAATTTTTTTTTTTTTATAAAATACTTGTGGTTCAAACCTAATTTACTTGTTTCAAAGTTTCAAAAAAGATTATTTTACCCAAAATTCTTTATCAGTGATTACAGAAATATGAACAAAGAACTTCATTTTCCATAGTCTTTTAACAATAATAAATTAGGTTTGAAAAATAAATAATGGGTTTATATACAGATGTTTTCACATCGTGTGTATAACACTAGCATATCATATTGATCAAGCATTCCATCCTCACTTTGATTCGTCGAATCAAGATGAAATAGTTTAGCATAACATTCCTAATAAAGACAAAAATAGCAAATGAACAAATAATAATTGTCATAAAATTAGAAAATGAAAGTACCATACTTCAATATAGAGTCAAGATTGAAACGAAGAATGATGAAAATTGACAAAACTCCAACGTAACGTCCAAAATTCTTCAATCGTATTCTCCCAAAATAAACTAAAACAGAAGAAAAATATATTCTAGAAAAACGTCTATGTCAAAAATATACTCCTAAATGGCCGTTAAAGCTACATATATAGCCGAATGCAAAACCCTAAGAACTAAAATATCCTATGCAATCTACCTACAATGGTTCGGACCATTAGAAGGGGTGTTCGGACCATAGTATGGTTCCAGCTGTTAAATTCTTTCTTCCTTCTTATTTTTCATTGTTGCTCTTACTCTGGTGTAGACCATTCATTGGGTGTCCAGACCACTACAGCTTCTTCAGTCTTTTCATCGCTGCTTATTTCAATAATTTCGAGTTCTTTCTTATATTTTGAAAACAAAAAATCATAAGTGACAAAATTAGCTAAAAGCTTTAAAGTTTGAATAACAGCTATTAAATTCTTTCTTTCTTCTTATTTTTCATTGTTGCTCTTATTCTGGTCTAGACCATTCATTGGGTGTCCAGACCACTACAGTTTCTTCAGTCTCTTCATCGCTGCTTATTTCAATAATTTCGAGTTCTTTCCTATATTTTGAAAACAAAATATCATAAGTGACAAAATTAGTTAAAAGCTTTAAAGTTTGAATAAATAATTGCATAATTTATGTTCTAAATTATGGTTTGCAATTACACTTTTTAAGTGTAATCACACCCCTAACTTAAGCATTACTAGTCCCTAGCAATGATATTATTAAAATGAACTAAAATACTAACCTATTCTTCTTTTTGTTGGGAACACGGTTGCACTTAATAATGTGCAACAAGCTTTTTAAACCCCTAGGTTCCCTTTAGTAGACACGTGAAGTCTCATGAGGGTTTGCAATGAATCTACCCACAAAATTCCTATGCTAGTCTAATGAATGGTATCATTCAATCCAACAACTCTTGATTCAAGTTAATATGAAATGAGTACAAAATTCAAAGATTGCATAAAATTTCCCATTATGCATCAAACTTACTAAGCCTTTCAATTATTTTATTTCAAATGTATTACTTCATATCATTCAATTATCAAGTGCATTTAAAAGACTATGGTTTCAACCTCAAACCTCACTAGGTGTTTCACTCTTTAGTTGAATTCACACTGAAATGGGTTATTCTAATGGTTTAATGTAAAGAGGTAAGAACAAAGTTTATGCATAGAACCACAAAGAAGCCGTGAATGAGAAAGAATTTAACCATATATGAAAAATTTATAGCTTCATGAAGGAATGTAGTGATGCATATACAAAATCACCGAATTCAAACACACAAATTAAATCAAAATTCTTACAAATGCATTTCACCTTATGTCTGTTAAGTCTTTAAAAAAGGTTATAACTTGGCTGGGTGTTAATGGCTACCAAATGAAAGATAGGAAATTCAAAATGCATGTTTTGAGAGTAAATTCAAAATTTTTTCAAATGCCTTTCACCTTAAGTTTGTTAAGTCTTTGAAAAGGGTTGTAACTTGGCTGGGGGTTAATGGCTACCAAATGAAGGATAGAAAATTCAAAACGCATGTTTTGAGAGGAAATTATCAGTACACTGTTTCCTTTCCTCTTTTGTTCCCAACTTTCTTTCTTTTTTTCTATTTCTCACTCTTATTCATCCCACAACTAGAGAGCCAAACTCCAAACAAAAATCGTCACAAATTTCTCTCTCTCTCTCTCTTTCTTTTTTTTTTTTATATAATTGGGACTGAGATATTGAGTTTATGGTGTACTGTCCTAAGTTAAATTTTTTTTTTTGGAATAATAAGTCTTTATTCCATATAATCATCTCTTCAAAGTCGCCTAACATCCCCTTGTGTACTGATTTTCTCAAAACATGCACTGGGTAGGCTATTCCTACTTGTCTAAGGTTAAAGGAATTACTTGGCTAAAGAAAAGAAAATTTTTCAAAATTTTATTTTGAGGCTTCAAATTGGCTTCTAGGGATATGTAAACAAAGAGGGTATAAGCCCAAGGTAAACAAAAATGGCCTAACCTCACTCTAAAGGCTAATGGAATTCTTCAGAAATTTTAATCCAATCATGATTCCAAATGAGGTGTTTTGTGCATTTAATACCAAAGCAAAATGATATGATGAAGCTATATGAACGAAATCAGAATCAAAGAATTAATTTAGAGCATTTAATATAAACTCTCAAGAATGAAGTGTAAGGCTTAAAGCTCACAAAATATGGTTTTTTCAAGTCTCCACCTATATCTTGGTACACTTGAATAACTCAAGATGAAATCTAATCCACATTACATTCTCATTCTATGATCTCAAATGATAAGTTTTCATTGCCTTAGGGACTTCTATACTCAATTTAAATAAAGTGACTTATTCAAAATTAGAATTAAATCATTCATTGTCATCATAATTCATCCCAAATATTAAACTAGTTACTAAACACATGCAAAGTTCATTCATTTGGCATATTAAATTTAAATCATCATGCAAATATCCCTACCCCCAACTAAAATGACACATTGTCCTCAATGTGTCCATCCTTCATAAGTGAGAGTGTGTGTGAATGCATGACGCAAAAGCTATAATGTGCAAGGAGCTAAGCATGTGTTTCATTCCCCCTCCCCCCAACTAGATAGAAAAAGACTGACTAAAATGAGGGGTAGAAAAGTGAATTAGAAATAAGAAAAACAAATGAAATATAAAAAAAAGCTTAAATATTATCTCATGCAGGAGTAATACTCATTAATAACATTGCATTATAACCTCCACTGGAAGAGAGTCATTATTATCATTGTCCTTATCCTTATCAATGTCAGAGGTATGGGAGAGTCATCATCATCATCCTCATTAGCATTATCATTAAAGTTAGGATTAGGAATATCCTCTAAAGGTAGCATATCCTCGTAGTCAAAGTGTAAGATAACCTTAGGTGCTATAGTGGATGCCAGTATCTGTGGTAGGTGCATCGGCCCACTCAATAGCTATATCTACCTTAGCCCACTCCATTCTCACTAGAATTTCTAAGTCAATATCGTCCCACCCTTGTCCCTCAAGAAACCGGTGTGGTGTTATGAGGATTAAATGAGGGAAAATAAATGGCAGAGGCAAGCAGATAATCTCTTCAAAATATTCGTTAGGCCACTTATCAGGGTTAAACTTAGAATTCTCTGACTCACTATCACCACTAGGATTATCAATGTAAATTTACATCTCTTGATCTATTGGTTCAGATTTGCTAGACATTATAGACCTGTTCTTTATATGAGATTCAAAATAAGCTTAATAATACAATCAATAAGATATTCCTAACCAGGAAGTAATATAAATGAAGAAAAGAGTAAGAAAATATAACTAAAATAATAATAAGTGAAAGCAAAAGATAAATGTTTTAGATTAGCATAACGTAAGAAAATACAATTGATAAGCCCAAAATATGATCAAAACAACAAAAATAAATTAGAGAGTTTTAGGATTACAAAACATAACAGTAACTCCAAATCCTAAACTCTAAAAATTTACAAAATCCCAAAAGTAAAAGAAAAAATCTCAATCATTGGAGGAGGATGAATATCCTGCAGATGATCCAGAATACTCTAAAGAAGATGACCACGTGTTTGGTGTGTCCTCTGAATCTGGAGTATGGTCTGGTGGTCATCCTCCTGATTTTACTCTAAATGACTCATTCTTTCTGATAATTCACTCAATTGGGTAGCTAGATCCTCATTTGACACTGGTTGATCACCACTTTTTTCTTCCTAAGCATGTGAACTAATGCCTTCCTCAACCGGAGTCGATTTGATTTTTCTTTGTTTGATTCTAACTGGGTGGCCCCTTGACGTAGAATAGGAAGTGATGTTGAATGGTTGAAGAGTCGAAGCTCTAGGTAAATCATCAAAAATCCGTGCACCTCTTCTCTTAAAGATCTTAGTAAGAGCATCCCTAAATGGTAAAGCTGACTGAACTCCTAGATGCTTAAAGTATAAACAATCTGGTGCCAGATGTAGAAAGGTAAATCTATAGATAACCCTATCCCAATGGCGTAAATAAGTTTGGTGCGAAGTGGACTATAATCTAAATTTTGGTTTTGCAGAAAGAGGTTGGTGCATGAGAACACGTGTAGAGCCCAACACTTATCATTCAAAGCAGAAATTGGTTTCCTAAACTCCTCAGTCCAATCTTAACCCTCTAATAAGATTCTAGAAGCTATGTTGGACAATGGTGGAGTACCATCAGAAGGATAAATAAACTCTAGGTTCTAAGTACGAGGAAGCCAAAAGACTTGTGCAAAATCATTTAGTGTAAGAACTATTTCAACCTCCTGAGCCCAACTAACTATTCGTTCTTGACCTCATCTCCTAATTATAGAATTGTCCTTTATATTAGCAAAAATTCTTTAACTGTGTCCACCACACATCTGGCATAGAATGGTGCATTGCTAATTCACTGTTGCCCCTCAAAATTTTGTCAAAGCATAATTTCTTCACCATAAAACTGATCAATTTGCCAATATCTCTTTATAACCACCGGTTTATACACCCAAATACCATCATTCTAAGTTTCGGCATCCTATTTCCAAAATCTATCCCTATCAAAAGATGAAGATCTAAGTTACGGATTAGCTGCATGTTTGACTTGAGGTGCCATACTAGTCTCTATGTCCACACAAATTTAGTGGCCTAACTAACATTTGAACTTAGAAATGAATTGGATCATGCAATTGGTTCTAAAGAATTGTAAAGATGTCACAAATATTGAAAATTTTGGAAATTTGGATAAAATAGTGGCATCCATATTGCAAGTGCTAGACCACATAATCGAGCTATCAATTTTGAACTTATGGTTTCAAATAAACAGAACACACAATTGGGTGAACCTTACCACATTGGGATTTTATTTTGGCGGGCCACACAATCGGGTCCACAAAATAACAATTGCACTTGCAGTTTATAGATCGCACAAGTTGATCAATAGATAGAAACACACACCTGGAATTGTGAGTAATTAGAGATGGCAATCTGAATCGTGGACACAAAGAAGATGTGAATAGAATTGGGAATAAGGAGAGTCTACGAAAAAGAACATGAAATGATTAATGCATTGACACACCGCAGCTTATTGACACAAGAACTCAGACCTATGGTTGTAACTTAAAGAATTTGAGCCTAGGGTTTATGATTTGGGCTAATAACATACCGAGTTCATGAAGGAATAACTTATAGTGTGAAAATCCATTGAAATTAGCTTGAATATGCTTAGATCAAGGAGGTTCATGGACAATTTTAGCGCAGGTGAGAGAGTTTTGTTGAGAAGAGGTAGGAAGGTTGTAACAAAAAAAAAAAAAAAAAAGAAAAAAGAATTGGGGATGTTTAAAACTTATTGGGGCATTGCAATGTCCAAACCAGATAAAGGGTGTCCAGACCACTCAAGCAGATTTTGAAATTTTCCATTTAAAAAAAAAAGTATTTGTGGTGTCCAGACCATAGTAAAAATTTACGAATAAATTGCAATCCAAAAGAAATTTTAGCTACACTTCAATTCTAGGATAAAATCTAAAATTTAAAACTAATCTAAAACCTAATATTATACACCTAATACAACTACCTAGTTATGATTCATTCATACAATGGAGGGATCTAGAAGATCCCAAGACTCGACTACTCCAACGAAATTTTCCAAATATGGTTTGAGTTGATGCTTATTCACTTTGAATCGATTTCAATTCTTGGGATTTTCTATTTCAATTGCTCCATGTTCTAAAACACTTTTCACAATGAATGGGCTGGTCTGCTTAGATTGCAATTTGCCAAGAAATAGATGAAGTCATCAACGATACAGAAGTACTTTTTGGCCTTCATGGAATGAACATCGTGCGATATGTTGATCATGTACTTTCTTTATCTTTTCTTTTGAAATTTGAGCATTCTCATATGTATCATTTCTTAACTCATCCATTTTTGCAATCTAAAGCTTATGGTGTAACCTAGCCTTGTTAATATTAGCATTGAATTGCTCAATAGCCCAATATGCTTTATGTTTTAATTCAACAGACAGATGGCATGGCCTTCCGTAAACTAATCGATATAGAGACATCCTAGAGTTGTTTTGTAAGCGATGTGATATGCCATAGGGAGTCAATTAATTGGAGTGACCAATCCTTGTGGTTTAGATTTACCATTTTCTCAAGGATTTGTTTTATTTCTCTATCAGCGAGCTCTAATTGGCCACTTGTTTGTGGGTGGTATGGTGTGCCTACCTTGTGAATCACACCATATTTGAGTAAGAGTGTTCCCACTAGATGATTGCAAAAATGCTTTCTTTCATCACTAATAACTACTTAAGGCATCCCGAAATGAGAGAATATATTCTCATGGAAGAATTTGAGCACAAATTTTTGATCATTTGTTCTTGTAGCTATTGCTTCAACCCATTTTGAAACATAATCCCCCCTACTAATATGTATTCAAATCCAAATAAAACTGGGAAGGGGCTCATGAAGTCAATTCCCTAACAATCAGATACTTCTAATACAAGAACAGAGGAGAGAGGCATCATGTTTCTATGAGTCAAACTTCTTAATAATTGGCATCTGTCACAAATGGTACAAAAATTGATGAACATCTTTGAAAAGTGTGGGCCAATAAAATCCACATTGAAGGATTTTAGCTACTATTTTGTTTGTGGTAAAATGACTACCATAAGCTTAGGAGTGACAAAATTCAATTATGCCTGGTATTTTCCATTCTGGGATGCAATGTTGAATTACCTGATCTAGGCAATATCTAAAGAAATAAGGATCATCCCAAAACAAAACTCGAACATTTCTCATGAATTTCTTTTTATCTTTAGCACTCCATTCATTTGGGATTTGTCTTGTCACTAAGTACTTGGCAAGGTCAGCATGGAGTGGAAGTTGTTATTACTGCTACATTAAACAATTGTTCATCCAGTAAGCTATCATTTATTTGAGTTTCATCTTTTGAATAAGCTTCTACCGGTAAATGTGACAAGTGATCCGCTATAACATTTTCAACACCCTTCTTATCTTTTATTTCAAGGTTAAACTCTTGTAATAGTAATATGCAACGAATTAACCACGGCGTTCAGTAGGTATTTAAATGCTAAATGATTAGTAAATATTATAACTGTTGAACTAATGAGATAAGAGCAAAACTTTTCAAGGGCAAAAACAATTACTAACATCTATTTTTCAATTGTTGTGTAATTTCACTGCGCATTATTAAGGGTTTTACTCGCATAAGAAATGACATATGCTTTCTTGTCTTTTCTTTGCCCCAATACAGCACCAATGGCATAGTCACTTGCATCACACATAAGCTCGAAAGGAAGTGACCAATCAGGAGATTGAAGAATAAGTGCCGTCATTAAACAATTATTGACTTTATCAAATACTTCTTGACATTGTAGTGTCCATTCAAAAGGAGCATCCCGTGTAAGTAAATGACACAAGGGTTTTGAGATTTCATTAAATGACTGGATGAATTGACGATAAAATCTCGCGTGTCCTAGGAATGTTCTGATATCTTTCATAGACCGTGGAATGGGAAGTTTGTGAATTAATTCCACTTTAGCTTGATCCACTTGGATACCTTCGTTGGAAACAATATGACCCAAAACTATTCCCCTAGTCACATGAAGTGGCATTTCTCCCAGTTAAGAACTAGGTTTTTCTCTTCACATCAAGCTAAAACTGGATTAAGGTTCTTTAAGCATTGCTTAAATGAGTCACCGCAAACAGAAAAATCATCTATAAATACTTTGATGATTTCTTCTACCATTTCACTAAAGATACCAATCATGTAGGGTTGAAATGTAGCAAGGGCATTACAGAGGCCAAAGGGCATCCTCTTATATGCAAAGGTTTTGAAAGGATAAGTAAAAGTAGTTTTATCTTGATCCTTTAGGGTAACCTCTATTTGATTATAACCTGAATAGCCATCTAATAAAAGTAATACGCATGCCCTGTTACTCTTTCTAAAACTTGATCTAAAAATGGAAGAGGGAAGTGATCTTTTTTTGTAACTGCATTGAGTTTTCTATAATCAATGCATACTCACCACCAGTTTAAATTTGAGTTGGAACTAACTCGTTATTCTCATTCTGAACCATAGTAACGCCAGATTTCTTTGAAACTACTTGTGTAGGGCTCACCCATTTAGAATTAGAGATTAGATAAATAATTCCTATGTCAAGTAATTTCAAAACTTTAGCTCTCACTACTTTCATGATCGGATTAAGTTGTCTTTGCATTTGATGAGCTGGTGTGGCCTCTTTTTCTAAATATATACAATGTGTACAAAGGAGTGGACTTATTAAGTCTACTACTGACTAGCTCAATGCTTTCTTGTGACTTTTCAAAAGATTTGCCAATTGATGCTCTTAGGTAGTGGTCAATTCAGAAGAAATGACTACTGGGTAAATCTCTCATTCTCTTAGAAAAGCATATTTCAAATTATTAGGTAGGGGTTTTCTATCAAAACTTGGAGCTTTCACTTCTAATGATTTTGGTTTATTCAAAAGCAGTCCAAAGTTTTCAAAGGTTGGTACCCATTTTCCTGCAGGCATGATTAGGCAAATCTCCAACCAATCAAAAATTACCCCTAATTCATTGCTTGGAATAATGGAATTCAACTTCTTCTCACTAAAGCAATTTTCTTTTTCTAAAGGATCTTTAATGAATTCACAATCAACAAAATCTTGGACTATAGTTTTAACTAAGTCAACTTCTTCTATATTAGGCACCTCTTTTGGTCGTTTAGTGACATGAAAAATATTTGTTTCAAACTCAATATTACCAAAAAATATTTTTATGGATCCATTCTTGTAATTAATAAGGCCATTTGATGTTAAAAAGAATGGACGTCCAAGAATTACAGGTGTCTGATTTGGTGCAAATAAACTGGTTCGTGGTTGAGTGTCAAGGATAACAAAATTCATTGGGAAGTAAAAGTTCTCCACTTGAACCAGTACATCGTCAACTATACCATGTGGGAATTTAATTGATCTATCGGTAAGCTGCAAAGCTACACGAATAGGTATTATTTCTCTTAAGCCCAACTGTTTATACACTGAGTGGGGAAGTAAGTTTACACTTACCCCTAAATCAAGCAGTGCTGGACTAATATAGTACTCCCTTATGTGACAAGAGATAGTAGGATAACTCGGGTCCTTATATTTCGGGGGGTGTATGACATTGTAATATTGCATTTTCTTACTGAGTGAGAAAGCTTTTTCTTTTACATTTAATCCCCTCTTTATAATGCGTAATTCTTTTAAGAACTTAGCATATGAAGGGATTTGCTTAATTGCATTAAGTAGAGATATGTTGATTTTTAGTTGCTTGAATACCTCTAGCAATCTAGCAATTCAAGCTTCATTTCTTACTTTTAAGAACCATTGAGGAAATGGTACTTTGGAAACATATTCCTTAAGCACTATCAGTGGTTCTTCACCTTTCTCTTTCTCCTTCTCTTCTTTTTCAGACCTCACTTCATCAATTATTACTAGCTACTTTCCCACTTTCTTATTATCTCTTAACATCAGCTAAGGTTCCAACTCTTCCCTAGTCTCAACTGCTTTAGGGTGAATGGTTTTATTTATAATTTTACCATTCCTAAGCGTTGTGATGTTTTATACCTGTTCAACATTCCCAGGTACATTAGAAGATCATTCAACTTGTTTGGCTTAAGCTACTGGATGTGGACAAGCTTGAGCAGGAAATTAAGCTTTTGGTTGAGCCCTCAATGTTTGAGTTAATAGTGTCAATTGACTTTTGATATCATTCAGAGTTCTATTATTTTGAGCCCACAGTGAAGACTGTGTATTCATAAACTATTGAAGTATCTCCTCAGTGGATCTCTTATTTGGGGGAGTATATGTATTATGTGATGGTCCAACCCTCTGAGACAATCGTTGAATTATGGATTGGAACTTGAGGAATAGGAGGCGATGGAGCATGCAATGGTTGTGGTATTTGGGCTCCTTCATTTCTCTAACTTAAGTTAGGGTGGTTCCTCTAAGGCAGATTATATGTTTTAGAATAAGGATTTCCCCTTTAATTTTGTCTACGGTATGATGGGTAGAATTGATTCACAGCATGAATTGGGAGTTCACTAAATTACTGACCTCGCACAACTTCTCTACAAATTGGGATAGTAAGCTATCATCAGTCCTATAAGTTTGGCTATTACACATAATGCAATAAACATTTGCAACTGGTTCTTTGATAACATGTGTGTCCTTTTTAATTTTCAGGGTCTTAATTTCCCTTGAAAGTGTTGCTAGTTTTTCCTTAAGGTCATTAGAGTCACTCAATTGGTGTATAACTCTACTTAGTGTAATACTAGTAGCTTGGGTGTTTTGAGATCCTTTGATATCCCAAGTTTATGCATTTTCAACTAGAAATTCAAAATATTCATAAGCCTTCGCAAGTGTTTTATCATAAAACTACCCATTGCACATATTTTCCACAAACTGTTTTAAGTATGGTGTCAATGATCCATAGAATATACTGACAAGATTACAAACCTCAAATCCATGATGTGGACAAGAATGCAAAAGAGTCTTAAACCTTCCCAACATTGGTAAAAAGTTTCACCATGTTGTGGAGCAAAGTTCAAAATTTGATACTATATGGCATCAGTTCTATTAGGAGGGAAAACTTTCTTTAAGAACTTAGCTTGCATTTCGTCACATGTACGAATGGAATTAGATGGTAAAAACTCAAATCATCTAGTAGCTTTATCTTTCAAGGAAAACGGGAAAAGCTTAAGAAATTCCAAATCTACATAACATCCCTGATCCTTAATAGTGACACAAATGTTCTTAAATCGAGTAAGGTGATCGTATAAGTTTTCAGAATCCATATCATGGGACGTAGGTAACAGTTATATCAAGCAAGGTTTGAAATTGAAAACTCTTTGATTTTTAGGCCAAACTATACAAGATTCGAGAGGGTGCCTATCTTGCTATAATATATCCCTCATAGAGCATCTAGGAGCAACAGTTTGATTTTCAGTTATTTCTAAAGTAGGAGTAGGAGAACTAGGAATTTGAAAGTCTATAAAAAGTTTATCAGGTTCGAAAGAAGGATCTATGGGTTTAGGATGTCTCAGTCTACTATCTTCTTCATGATTTCAAACACTTATATGCTAAAAGAAAGTTCTATAGAAGCACTAGTGTCTGTCCGAACCACTCGACGAGGAGTCCATATAGCAGTAAGCTATTTTGGGCACTTAGGAAGAAAAATTGACAAGTTTTTTTTCTTTAGAGGATATTAAATTAACTTAAACCTATAATAACCTAGAAATTAAAACTTGATCCCCGGTAACGGTACCAAAAACTTGACCGCATCCAAATATTGCATCTAAATTAACCCCCAAGTGCAAGGGTGTGCGGTATAGTTTTAATTCGGTGAGACCGAGGTCGAATCCTCAAAGAACCTATGTATTAGTTTCTAAGTTTTAAAGGTTCATCATTGCTAAGTTCAATGTGAAAATATTTTCAAAAGATTAAGAATATTAGATTTCTAGTTTTCCTAATAAATTCACTAAGCAAATAAAATTGAATTAAATAAACAAATTTAGGATCAAATAAATTAAACGCAAGAAAATAATAAATAATCTATTGAGATATTGAAATACTCAAGCAACAGCAAATTAATTGTGAAATTCAGATAATTACAATTCTTGATTCAAGAATCAAGTTTGGGTGGAATAATCCTTCAAAATTCGATGTGCCATAAACTACAATTTAAATTTCACATAAGAAGGAAAAATAAATTAAAAGATGTTTTCGTGAAAATCTTTAAAATTACCACAAACACGGTTCAATATTCATGTTAAAAATTATAGAATAGAAAGATTTTCTTTTATAAAATAATTATGGTTCAAACCTAATTTACTTGTTTCAAAGTTTCAAAAAAGATTGTTTTACCAAAAAATCTTTATCAGTGATTACAAGAATATGAGCAAAGACCTTCATTTTCGATAGTCTTAACAATAATAAATCAGGTTCGAAAAAGAAATAATGGGTATACACAGATGTTTTCACATTGCATGTATAACCTTAGCAAAGCATATTGATCAAGCATTCCACCCTCACTTTGATTCGTCAAATCAAGATGAAATGGTTTAGCCTAACATTGTTTCAATATTCATAATAAAGACAAAAACAACAAACAAATAAATAATAATTGTCATTAACTCAGAAAACCAAAGTATTGTACTTCGATATAAAGTCAAGATCAAAACGATGAATGATGAAAATTGACAAAACTCCAACGAAAAGTCCAAAATTCTTCAATCACATTCTTCCAAAACAAACTAAAATAGAAGAAAAATATATTTAGGAAAAACATCTATATTAAAAAAATCCAGTAAATAGCTGTCAAAGCAACACATATATAACCGAACACAAAACCCTAATAACTAAAATATCCCATGCAATCTGCCTGCAATGGTCTGGACCATTCGAAGGGATGTCCGGAGCACAGTATGGTTCTAACTGTTAAATTTTTTCTTCCTTCTTATTTTCCATTCTTGCTCTTGCTCTGGTCTGGACCATTCATCAGGGTGTCTGGACCACTGTAACTTCTTCAGTCTCTTCATCGCAAATTATTTCAATAATTTCAGGTTCTTTCCTCTATTTTGAAAACAAAATATTATAAGTGACAAAATTAGCTGAGGCTTTAAAAATTGAATAAATAATTACGAAATTTATGTTCTAAATGATGGTTTGTAATTACACTTTTCAAGTGTAATAAGGTTTGAAGCTTTTATTTTCTAAAGGTTGGAAATCATCGGGATCTCAAGAAATTTGCCTGCTTCTCTAATTGAAGAACTAATTGGGAAGCCTCTTAAACACTGTATAAGCATGCCGTTATCATTTCGCTTCTGATGTCACTTTTCAACCCATTAAGATGGTGAGCTAAAGTTTGTGCTTCGGTCTCCACGATCTTGCTCATCACTGTTAGTTCATAAAACCACTTGGTGTACTGGTCAATAGTGATTCGCATTCCTTATTTCAGTTGGAGCATGTTTTCATAAAGAACTTGATCATTGTTGTTCGGTAAATACTTTGCCTATGACCTCCCCTTCATTTCTTCCCACTCAGTTACATGTAGTTGTCAAGTTCACCGCAGTTGTTCTTCGACATTGCTATACTAAGCATAAGCAAGTCCCTTTAATTTTAACTTAACAAACCTTACCTTATTATGGTGAACCATGCGAAATATAATCTTCAACGGCTACTAGCCAGTCATGGAAAGCATTTGGATCAAGTTTAATTTGCCATGAAAATCAGGAACTTCAATTTTCAGTCATATAGCTAGCTCCTTTAGAGGTTCGCTTCAAGGTTCAGGATTACGTCCAACACAATCATGATAATGATAAGCTCTTGCACGGGCACCTCCACACTCTCTACCTCTTCATCTGCCCATTATCATCTCATATTCGCTCTTCTGATTGCTTTCTTTAGTCCACTTTTCCCTTCGTGGGATCTTCCTCTCATCCCTTGGACCTTGAGATATCTCACAATGTTGTCGTATGTCCATCACATCCAACCTTCGTAATACAACATCCAAAGTTTGAGAGATTTAGGTCATTTGCAGTTGTAGTCAATGATAGGATTAGGTCGATTGGGTTGGAATTGGATGACTTGGCATTTGCTAAGTCGAAAAGGATGGAGTCTTGAGTCATTGAATTGTAGGGCTTGTCACTCCAGATATAGGGCATATAGAGGAGGTGTTCAGAACGGACCTGCCTTTGATACCGAAAATGGTGTATTGGGAAATAAAGAAGAAAAGAAAAGGTTCACAAGGTCGGCCTCTCACCGAAATTAAAGAAATAGTGTTGGAACTCTTTTCCAACTATCTCAAATTCTCTCCAAATTATTCTAATAGTGCTGGAACTCTTTTCCTACTAAGTCAAATTCTGTCCAAATTATTCTATCTTCTATTAAAAAAAAACAATAATTTGGCTAAATAAAGCCAACCAATGGAAGTATGCAAATTAAAAAGAAAAAAAAAAAGAAACTAATGCAAAAAATTAATACAGAAAAATTCGAAATAGACTTTATCAACTAAGTCATGGAGCTAGTTTCCCTCTTATAGATGCACTGTGGGATCATGGCAAACTTCGTCCTTATTGTAAGTTGCAAGCACGTGATCTCACGTTGTATCAATGACACAATACAAATATATTGATACAATCTAATATAATTTTAAATTACAATATTTATTTAATATGTTTAGTAAATTTTAAAATCTTAGAATATAAATATAAATTGACTTGAATAACCAGAAATTGGAAAATTAAACACAATAACAAGACATCAAAACAGCAAGAGACGCAACCTAATTGTTGGTCTAATAGAGACTCCATATAAACTAGAGCTGAAAGCAAAGTCGGAAAAGAGCAAAAGTGCTACCAAGTCGCAACGGTAGAACCTTCCAAATAAAATGAAAGACAAGGCCACGTCCTCCACATTATCCTAAAGTTATCAGGAAATCAATCGCGGAGGTGACGTGCCTCAATTGACCCCTTCAGTGCTCACCCAATTTCTTTTTCTCCGTAAAAATATGGATAAAAATATAAAAAGGTCAATAATTTGTTTATATAATTTGGGTGCCAAAGAGGGAGGGGAAAAAAAAAAAAAAAAAGAGGGAAGAAAAAACATGAGTGGTGCATTCGGTGTGCCATAGATTCGGTAGGACCACAGGGACTTAAAAATTGTAGACCTCCATTCTCCTCTTGCCATATCCACACACCCCTGTTTGTCTCTCTGGTTTCTCTTAAGTCACATATTCGCAAAGAGAGGGGGAGAAAGAGGGAGAGACAGAGGAAGAGAGAGAGAGGGAGAGAGGAGGGGAATTGGGACAATGTGGGTTGGGTGGAAGTGGAAAGAAGAATAGTGGAGGTAGGGAAGAGGATGAGTTTGCTATCCATTCCATGGCCTGTCATTGTGCTTTTTATGCTTTTTCTCCATCACCCAACAGAGATTTCTCTTTCATTAGCAGCAGAAACATAAGCAGTAGCAGTATAAGGAGATTTAGATCTTCAAGGCTATCCACACCTGTTCTACTTTCTTCCCTTAGTAACAGAACCCCCTCCTACAACACCCTTGTCTTCCAGGTTATCTCTTCTCTCTCTCCGTCTCTCTCTTTTTCTCTCTCTCAACTTATGGCATTGTTTTATTTTTCATGTGTTCTGTATGTCGTAATGTTGCTTACATAATTCATTGTTTGGGCAATTGTTGATATACATTTCATCATAAGCTTCAAATAATTGTGGGTTGTATTGTACCAAATTCACAATGTTATAAACTTTGACTTTCTATAATCACTCTTGGCATTTCTAATTCAATTTGGACCCTAGTTTTCCCAAGTCTGAACAAAGAAGATCAATGTGGAAGGTTAGGAAATTTTAAGGTGAGAAATGTTGGACATTTTTATAATTACAAATTTATGGACTTTTTAGGGGACTTTGTCTCTCGGAAGAGGAGGTGGGGAAACACAACAATAAACCTTTATGGAGCCTATTAATCTGTGGTCAGATCAAGACTATAAAGGCTGGATCTACGGACTATAGTTATGTATGTCACATAGTATGCATAATTTGTAACAGTAGTATAGCCGCTGTGGACATTTTTCCAACCCCTCTCCCAATCCACTTCTTCTAGAGAGTGTAAAAAGGGACAATCTTAGGCTTGGTTTGGCAACCAAAATAGTTGGCTTTTTTGTAGCGTAGCTAGCCAGCCAGCTACTAAGAAACCACCTTCTTTTGTGTTTAGGATGCCAAGATAGCTAATTTTTTTGGTCCTAACTTTTCTAATAAATTTATATATTGATATCCGTGCCCTTAATACTTTACGCCATCTTTTAAAATTACTCTTGAACACACAAATGTTCTAGGTCCTTGCATGCTTTCTACCAGAAGGGGTCGATCCTATCAGGAAAATGAGTCAACCCCATTTATTTAGTTTAAGGATTCACATGCCTACTGCCAAAAGAGATTGACCTTATTTGTTTAGTTTAAGGATTCACATGTCTACTACCAAAAAGAGACGATCCCTTATCCTGATGTGGTCGACCCCATTTGTTGGTTTCATATGCCGACAGTGTCCAAGAAATGGTAATTTCGTAATTTAGAAATGACCTAACAATTAACTACTATAGTGTGAAAGAAAAAGCTAGCTAGCTGGCAGGTGTTAGCCCGGCATTCCCAAAACGAAACCTTAGTGCACAAAGCTCTCTCATTGTGGGATTTGGGAAGGGTTTGGTGGAGGCAAACTTCCCTCTATAGGCAGAGAGACTGCTTCCAAGGATCAAACCTGCAACCCTAATTTGTAATGGAACAACCTTACCACTTATTCTAGATAAAACATCTGGGAAAAAAAAAAAAAAAAAAAAAAAAGGTAACACTAGGAATGTTAAAGGAGATGCTGTTGTTTGATGCTTGCGGAAGATTCAATTTTAGCTGTTGCTTAAGTTAATATAAATTGTTGACTACTATTTTGTACGGATAGGTTTTCTATTCACCTGATTTTGGGTTGAAATCTGTACTAAATTTGCTTTCCCTAACCTTTCTCCCATCCAATTCAGACAATTTCAATTGGGCAATGCTTCGGTTTATTTTATATACTTGCTCCCAAGTTTATGATGCTTTGTGAAACATGAGGAATCAGAAACCACTGTCGGATGTTATTTGAAAGAACTTTTAACATGTATTCAGAAAAAGAGAATGACTGACTTTATTCCCACCGTTAATTTGTTGTTTTGCTAGGTAGGAATATATTTAGAGGAGTCATGTTGGCAGTTTCCTTTCATTTTCCTGCTTCCTTTTCCTCACTTGTATAGATCAAGGAATATTTTTCTTCATTTCACTCTTATTTATTTATTTATTTTTTTAAATATTAACATTATCCACAATTCTGCATTACAATGCAGCTTGGTAACATTTTCTCTGTCCCTTCCATCTCTCCCCCAAAAAGAGAAAATGGGAAAATAATTAGAACAACCAAAACTATCCTGAACTATTGTAGGATTTGAACATTTATTCGGTCGCCTTAGTTTACCAAGCAAGTTTGTAGAGCATATAGTGAACATAACCATTTTTCTGTTTTATGTATTTATTTATTTATTTTATTTTTTTTCATTTTCTTCATTCCAATGGGCAACTTAGTAAGCATAACAATTCATTCGTTTGTTGTTCATTAGAATTTTTACCAATTCATCGGAAAATTTCTTTTCATTGCTTTAAGTAAAGAATGTGCAGGTCCCTGCACTTGTCAAATTAGAAGCTAAAACTTTTTTGCGAATGTATGTGGTGGAGAAATTGTGGAATGACTTGATCTGCTGATTCAATTTTTGCATTAGATGCAAATCACACACTTGCTCAAAAGGAGCTCGAATTGTAGGGGGTAACACCAGAATGTTTATTGTGACCACTTTCAAAATTCACGGAATTGGTACTCATTGCCCAAATTTTTTTTTTTTTTGGTGATTCTAATTGCCCAAATTTGCTGATTCTTTTGTGCATAATTATTGCTAGGCTGTAAGGCTTTTGGGTCCTCCAGCAAGTTTCGAAGCTTCAAAGCTAAAGGTTGTGTTGACGGGGCAAGAAATGAACAAGTACAAAGAAATCGTGCCACGAATCTACACCCTCTCTCACTGTGACTTAACAGCTAACGTAACCTTAACCATCTCAAATGTTATCCAGCTTGACCAGGTAGAGCTTCCTACTTGTCTCTTTCCGATTGGTATAAGTTTGATGAACTGATATTTTGCTTCTCTCTTTCTAATTGTTTGTGAGATCTATTAATTGATGTTGAATGTTTGCTTATATCCATATTTCTATGGAAGTTGAAGGGATGGTACAATAAGGACGATGTTGTTGCGGAGTGGAAGGAAGTGAATGGGGATATGTATTTGGACGTCCATTGTTATGTCAGCGGGCCTAATCTCTCGCTAGACCTGGCTGCAGAGTTTAGGTACCACATATTCTCAAAGGAATTGCCATTGGTAAGTTCAAATTACCCAACACAAGGATACCCCCCCCCCCCCATTCATGTATAAAGCAGGACCAAACTCTTCCAAATACCAAATGATAAATGCAAGTAATGCAACTTTGACAGACCATTAGGAGGAAAATCAAAACGATAAAAGTGACCTTGCTAGCTGGATTTGTCATTGCTATGATTATTGTGCGAAATTGACTTTTACCTTCAAATTGAGGTGTTGGAATGCTGAGTTTTAGATCATCGTGATGATTTTAACTGCAGTTGATTCAGGGTTGTTATCAACTGTCAAATTGACTACTTAGGAAATGAGCTATCACAAAAGCTGTGCGAGTGTGATGGCTTTATTGAACGATTTATGGCTAAGCTGATGGCTTTGTCTGCGATCGCATGGCAGGTACTCAAGGCTGTGATGCATGGAGATTCCCTACTTTTCACAGAGCATCGAGAATTAATGGATGCTGCAGTTCGAGTTTACTTCCATTCTAGTTTAAAGAAGTACAACCGTGTGGAATGCTGGGGCCCTCTTAAGGATGCCGCACAGGTATCTCAATATATGCAGAGAAAACACGCATGACTACTATATGTATAGATATATATATGTATATGGTCATACAATATTTCTTCATCCAAGAGTTAAAGTGATTTATGATATCTTTTCAGGGAAGACGGGGAGATCAAATCAATGGCTCGTTAAATGGAAATAAAGAAGATTCGCGCCCTCCTAATGTTTGGGGAACTCCCAAATCCATAGTCCAGGCTCTTTTTGCTTTCCTTCTCTAATTTGTGTAGTGTGGGAAACACAGTCTCGAGGGCAATCTAAACTCCTTGGCTTCCACCAATTAAAGGGTTGGATGGATCTGTAGGAGCTAAAAGCTATTGGTGAAGGCTTAACAAACAACATCCAGGGTTCCGTGGACGAGGATAGTTTCCAGGATCATATATATATATATATATATATTATATGATTCTTTTGTACTTAAAACACAATTCTTCAAATTGAAACTTTGGCTCACACAATTTCTTGTAAAACCGAGCTTTACTTCATTTATCGAACTATGACTGCTTCAACCATAGTAACCTGAAATCATTGTTACTAGCTCTTGCGGACTACGTACATAGAGTACATCCGTTTTAAAATGTGGTGCATTAGCTTTCTAAAACACTGACCATTCGTTTGGTACGGTAAAAAATAATTAAAAATATAGTTTGGAGAATATTTTGGTATTTAGCGCGTAACTATCAAACCACATTTTTTTATAGATGAATAGTGAAACTTTTTAATTTTTGCATCAGCTTTTTAGAGAGATAAACTATTTGAACAATTTTTTTTGGTTCCGTTGGATCGATTTTTCGATCAGAATTTATTGAAAGTGATTAAAAAGATTTTAGGATTTGTAGATAAGTTATTGGGGTTTGTGAAATGTTATTAGGGTTTGTAAAAAATGTATTGGAGTTTATAAAAATTTGTTAGGATAAATAGATATATATACATATATTTATAGAAATTTTATAAAGTACGAGGGGTACAAAATATATTAGAGAATTTTAAAAATTTTCAGAGATTTTCAGAGTTTTTCACTGTTTTTTAGAGTGCCAAACAGGCCTTGAATTTGATAATTCAAATATATTATACATCTATTATATTTTTATTAAAAAAAATTCAAAAAATAATAAATTGATAAAAGATTTTGTGACAAAAATTAATAAGTTCAAAAAACTTTTATCTATACTATATGAAACACTCGGAATTGGTGAAGCTTTTTTTTTTTAATGAAGCTTCGTGAAACTCCTATTTTTTAAATGGGTAAAATTATTCCAAAATTACATAGATAAACACGTGTTAGTTTAAAAAAAAATGATACAATAATTAATTTACAATATTTTCAAATCCAAAAATTTCAGGTTTAAAGATATACTAGTTAATTTATACCATTTTGAAATTCAAAAATTTCAAATTTAAAAATTCAGTTGAAACTCTTATTTTTTAAATTGACAAAACTACTTCCAAATTAAATAGATATACATGTGATAGTTTTAAAAATTATGGATATAATAATTAATTTACAACATTTTCAAATTCAAAAATTTCAACTTTAAAAATATAATAGTTAATTTACGGCATTTTCAAATTCAAAAATTTCAAATTTAAAAATTCAATTGAAACCCTTATTTTTTAAATTGACAAAACTATCCCAAAACTAGATATATACATATACACATGTTAGTTTTAAAAAGTAAAGATATAATAGTTAATTTACAACATTTTCAAATTCAAAAATTTTAAATTTAAATTCAAAATCAAAATTTTTTATTGATTGCTTAAAAAAAAATCACACGCATCGCGTGTGTACCAGTCTCTAGTGAAAAATAATGTATAAACATTTATGTAAAACAAAAAGTGCACTTAGTATGCATTTGGAGTGTTAAATTTGACAAAAAATCTCCAACTTTCTTCAAACTTTTTCAATTTTTTCTAACTTTATTCACACCGAAAATATCTAAATTTCTTTAGCATTGATCTATTTTTACCAAAATTTTTTAAAATTTTCACACTTTTCAGTAAATATAAACACCTAACAATTCAAATTTGCCTTCTTTCTATTTTTTACTTTGGCCAAAATTTAGCAATTTAAACAAGCACTTAGTATAATAAATATCTATACTATTTTATTTTTCAATTATTTTTAAAAATAAGTCATTATTATATACCAAAATGTTTAATAATTAATATGACAACCCTATGAAAATCTATCTTCTACATGGGTCACTGTCAGTGGAGTCCTATTCAAGCTCACACTGCTACATAGTGCCATGCGTT
This sequence comes from Vitellaria paradoxa, assembly GCA_019916065.1. Lineage (NCBI taxonomy): Eukaryota > Viridiplantae > Streptophyta > Magnoliopsida > Ericales > Sapotaceae > Vitellaria > Vitellaria paradoxa. The sequence continues at coordinate 18,369,542 of CM034239.1, read as the reverse complement.
TTGTCGGATGCATTTGACCTTACAGCCACCTCCAAATTCGCATCAAACTCAACAATGGCAACTTCACCCTACGGTACCATGGCAACCAAGGGCCAACCTTGCAACCGCCAATACATTTGACAACTCCAATTAGTTTCTTGACAGTGGAGCTTCGCACTATGCCATTACCGACTTGAGTAAATCTATCAATTCATGCTCCTTATTATGGGTAGAGGTGATAATGACTACCCAAACCCATTAAACAGCCTACTTAAATTCAAATTAAATGGATTTGAATCTAACTAAAATTATTAATAGATATAAGGTGAATAATATAATACTTATTAGATTAATGGATTTTGATACTAAACATTCAATTATTTTTTACTAGTTAAAACAAACACTCAATTTTAAATTTAATCTAATCTTGATAATACATAAATACTTTTCAATAAGTATTTTTTAAGAACAAAAGAAATTAGAGTAACTTTTTTTTTTTTTTCATTTTGATAGAATACATGTCTATTACAGGACTAGCTTATCAATTTGATAAAATATATATAATATATATATCTATATTTTGTGAACAAACATTTCTTACTAAAATATTTTGGCCACTATTTATATTTTCGTAGTTCAATTTATTATTATTATTATTATTGTTGTTGTTGTTATTGTTGTTGTTTAATAGGTTTCGTGGTTCAATACATAAATGCATTTAATATCGGCATTATTTACTTTAATTTTAATATAATTAATATTTTATTCGATTAATAAATTAACTTAATAATTTTTTAAAATAAAATAAAAATTTATAATTCAAAAAAATATTCAAATACAAAAAAAATCTCACACACTACATGTGTCTACAATAAAATTAATATTTAATTACGGCTCCATTTGATAATACTTTTTTTTCTATTTATATTTATCTATTTATAATTTATAATTTTTATTTTCTATTTTCATTTTATTTCCTAAAACAAAAATTGAAACTACATGTAGAAATTCAATTTTACTTACAGTAATTAATTTGTATTTTAATAAACATTTAATTATACTTTTTTTAGAAAATTGATTAATTTAATAAAGAATAATTTATATTAATTTAATAATTAATTTAGTTAAATATATTAAATTATTTTAATTATATGTAAAAAAACTAATTAAACAAAAATAAATATATTAAATATAATTTAATTATATTACTTATTAAAAATAATTAATAAAATATATTTCATATTAATTTAATAAAATAAAATAATTAATTTTAGAATAATTATTTAATTTAATTAATTCAATTATGATATTTATTTATTAAACCATTTGATTAATCAATTTATTATATCAATTATTAAAAATAATTTAATAAAATATATGTCAAATTAATTAATTGAATTATATTATTTATTGAAAATATTTAGTAAAATATAATTCATATTAATTTAATTAATGAAATTAAATTAAATTAAATAATTGTAATTAATACTTATTTAATTTACTTTCTCAACTATATTATTTGTTCTAAATTAATTAAATTTAATTAAATTATATTAAATTAAATTAATTAATTCAATTATTTTTTATTTTTTAAATTAATTAATTTTTATATAATTAATTAAAAATAATTTTAGTTGAATAAAATATTTGAACAAAATAATTCATTTTAATATGATGCTACAAAAATGGTTGAAGTATTAAAATTGAAAATATATTAATAAATAGGAAAAAAGAGAGTGAAAATATTTTTTTATTTTTACATTTTTTATTTTAGTTTTTATTTTTTTTCAAACAAAAAAATAAAAAAATAGATTTGACGAACAAGTTTTTATTGTCCATTTTAAAAAATTTGTAAACATAAATAGAAAAATAGTAAACATTAACGTTACCAAGCGTTGACTTTATGTCTCAAAAATTTTAAATCAACTAAATTTCTTATTACCAAATTAAATATTAATTAAAAAACTAAAGCCCTATTAAATGGTATAGTTGAGTTCGCGAATTTGATATAACTCATATCCAACTTAATAATAACGCATTACTTGAGTTAAACTTATTTAATCATAACCTATTTATAACCTGACCTAACTTAAACCCATCTGTTTGCCAGCTCTATTAATGGGTTTAATGGCATTGTGATTTGTGATGGCATAGGTCTCCCTATCACTCATAGGTTCAAAATCTCCCTCTACATCCTCACACACTTTTTCTTTGAATAATGTTTTTGTGTTCCTAACATGAAAATGAATCTTATTTCTATCTCACAATTTCGTCAATCCAATTATACCTTAATTGAATTCTTACCAACTTATTTTCTTGTGAAGGATCTTTGCATAGGGGCAATCTTTTGCAGGGTCAAACTAAGGATTGTGTGTTTGAGTGGCCGACTTCCTCTGTCAAGTCTTCTCTATCAGTGGCTTCATCAAGTGTCAAGACCACTTCATCCAAGTGGCATCGTAGACTGGGGCATCTGTTGTCTTACATCTACAAGTACATTGTAAAATTGTCGAGTCTTTTAAATTTGAATTTCAATTGTAATTCATGTCAATACAATAAATGTCACAAGTTACTTTTCTCAATTCTTCCTTTGTTAGTTCCTTTCCTCTTAAAATTATATTGTCTGATGTATGGACCTTTCCCATTCACTTTGTTGATGATTTCAAATACTATATAATTTTTATTGACCATTTTACAAAGTATATCTAGTTTTTACTTACCAAAAAAAAAAGTATATCTAGTTTTACCCACTCAAATTGAAATCACATGTTCATAATATATTTGTTCGATTTAAATCACTCGTTGAAAACTAATTTAACAGGAAAATTATCACACTTTACATTGATAATGGGGCAGGGCGTATACAGTCTTATCCTCTTTTCTAGCTACTAATGGCATTTCTTATCTCACTTTATCTCCTCACACACTAGAACACACTGAATATTCTTAATGTCGTCGTCGTCATATTGTTGAAACAAATCTATTTCTTCTCGCTTATGCATTCATGCCTCCTTCCTATTGGTTCTATGCATTTAACACTACAATCTATCTCATCAATCGTCTATCCACCCTCACATTTCATCTTCTCTCCCCCATATGTCAAACTTTTTTGGTGCTCCTCTAAACTACTCTAAGCTTTGTAACTTTGGATGTCTTTATTATCTTTGGCTCTGACCATATTCGTCTCACAAACTTGCCTTTCGTTCTTCTCCATGTGTCATTCTAGGTTACTCTTCCATTTAAAGTGCTTATCTATGTCTTGAACCCACCAGTTCTCGTCTTTAGACGTTGTGTTATGTCAAATTTGTTGAGTCTATTTTTCCTTTACTTCACTTTCACTTGGCTTATACTTCATTTGAAACACTCTCTTATTCCTTTGTGTCTCTCCTTTCAGTTATTGGCACATCATCCACGATAATGACTTCTACACCCCTAGGGTCCTACCCTAGTAGTTTTGCCTCAACTATCCCCAACACACCCCTCTCTCTTCCCCAACACCTACCCCAAGCTTAACACCAGCACGTAACATCCTTTTCTAACACCATGCATGACTCTCTAAAACTGCCACCGTCTTCCTAGACTCACAATGCCTAGTCTCTACCCTCCATATCCATCCCCACCTCACATCCCTCTTTAATTGAACCAACCCTCTCTTCTCCTACCTCCCTCGCCTTTCCCTCTCGAGTTATTGTCACTAGATTAGAAAAACAACATTCACAAGCCAATTACAAAATTGAACCTCACTGCTTAGCTTACAACCTCCAATGACCTTGAACTAACATCTATGACTTAGGCTATCGAGGATCCTAAGTAGCATCCAATACTATTTGATGAGTATGATGCTCCTGTTTGAAATGAGAAATGAGAACTAGTTCCCTCCGACCCAAAGCAGAATCTAGTTGGTTACAAGTGGATTTTCCATACTAATTATTTACCTGTCGGATCTGTTGACAAGTATAAAGCCTGCCTTGTTGCAAAGGGGTTTTATCAGTGCCCTAGCATTGATTATCATAACACTTTCAATCTAGTTGTCAGGACCACCACTATTCGAATTGTTCATAGTCTTGTAGTCAATTGTGTGGATGGTCTATTTGGCAACTTGATGTCAACAATGACTTCCTTTAGCGTACCTCTTTCTGAGGATGTTTATAACTTAACCACATCGCTTCATTGACCTTGAACATCCTTATCCTATCTGTAAACTTCGCATGGCCATTTATAGGCTTAAACAGGCTCCCTGAGCCTGGTATCATAAGTTGAACCAGTTTCTCATCACCTCTTGCTTCACCAACTCTCATGCAGATATCTCTCTATTTGTGTCCAACAACGACAGTAATAAGATTTATCTTTTGGTTTATATTGATGACATTGTTATTACAAACAACAATGATGGGGCTATGCAAATGTTTATCCATCTCCTTGCTCACTGATTCTCTCTCAAGGATATTCAACCATTAACCCCGCTATATACTTTCAAAATTTAAAGAAAATAAAAATGAAAAATACAAAGGGAAGAAGAAGATGCGGAAGTAATATCAACCGAGTACATTACGATATCAGTCAAAACCTTCGGCATAAAGTTAGACATTCAAATTGCACGTCTCAATATTTCAAAAACTGCAGCGGTTAAAAGATATTATTGCCCTATAAATTTGGATCTAACGATGATATATGCTTGGAAATGAAAATAACTCATGTTATTGTTAATAGTAATGTGCTATAGAATCAAACTTTCTAATAATTTTTTATCAAAATAACGTGATTAATTAAAATAATTTTTTATTACAAAAATTCCAGTAATTATAATCATTTCAAAAAATTGTAATAAATTAAGTAGCATTTTCCTTTTACTATTTTCGCATTGCATTACTTGTGTGTGGAGGTAGAAAAAACATAGAATATATCAAGAAATCAAATCCACATGGAGGAATTATTTGAAATGATGGTGTAAATCATTTTATCTAACCATAACTTATGATTATTATTTTTTCGTTTTCTAAGAATGTATTTGCAGTAAAAATTAAGTGAAGAAAAATAAAAAGATAAAAAAAAAAAGAACGTATAAAATCTTAAACACATATTCTCACTGGAATAGATTTAAAAATATAATAAAATAAAAAATATTTATTAAAATATTATTTTTTTAATTTAACTTTTTAAATGCTATATCTTTTCCCTTTATTTTTCTATAACAACTAATTATGTAGAAGGAGGAATTTTGAATTCCTAACTTTTTTTTTTTTTTTTTTGGTACTTTGCCCTTGACAAAAATCTCAATCTAAACGTACACAGCAAAATCTGAAAGTCCAAAAAGCTATCGACTGAGTTAGTGGAATATTTGACCCCTTTTCACCGGTTAGATCGTTTTCTGTCATACAATAATTCACAAACTGTGAGTAGAGCAAAGATGTGTATGCAGTGTATGGCCTTAAAAGTGGCCGAAGGTGGCACGAAGGTTCCTATATCCCTTTGCTCATCATCATTTCTCACGTTTTACTTTATATTAGTTCTATAGACACATCTCTTTCTCTCTTTCCCTCCCCCCCTCTCTCTCTCTCTGAAAGTCTGTCTGTTTTAGGTTTTTACTGCACCAAGATGGACAAGAGGATGATTGTATTTAAGGAATCAGGATCCGTGTCACATGGACGAAGCAGCGCGAGAGGAGGTGTAAGAATCCCCCCGGTGAGAGGAAGCATCAAGAGGCGAATACTTTCTATTATTTTTCAGGAGTTAAAGCAGGCCACCCAGCACTGCGTTCAGTACATTCTCGGCACCTGTAACCATACCTAGCCTTCATCTTGTTCATATTGTTCCACGCGCATGGGCATCTCATAGTGGTAATCAGTACTAGAATTTAGTACTATATATTTCTTATAGGGGAGAAAAAAAAAAAAAAAAAAACCCAAAAACGTTTTTTGTTCCTTTTGATGTTGTCAAATAACCTAACAATCTTCTTCTTCTTCCTCTTCTTCTTCTGCAAAATCAAATCAAAATGACTTTGAAGCTGTGGGCATAAGTACTGATTATTCTGTCTACATGTTGTGTAAGAAAGAAAAGGTCAAGAAAAACCTCCATACTAATTAACCGCTATCTTAACAATTTCTTCATGATGTTTGATTAGTTAGATAGATTTTAACTTTTTTCTTGCTGAGGTAAATTTCCTTTAATAAATCGAATTATACTTGGAAAGAAATCTATATTGATTCATTCTCATCAAATGTTTTAAGTTTTTAAATGATTGAATATCAGTATATTCAGTAGATAATATGAAAGCTCAGATGACCAAGTTATCGATATAGTGTAATGAATGAAAAATGAATAATTAATCTTGGTGGTTTAGATTGTAATATGACCTAATTTACTGTAGTGGTGTTAGTATGAGAGATGTTGTCACCGGATAGTATATAGCAAGTTTTGAGGGTAGCTAAATCTTGGATTTCTCTGAGTTAATTGAATAGAGTACTACAGAAACCCTTGAAAACTTTGTGATTATGCAAAAAGAAATTGACACTGGGACTGTTAGTATAAGTAGACTAGTGGAACGATTAGAATCATATGATGGTAAATCACTGAATGGAAGTAGTATTGGTATGTGCTAATTGTTCAAACTTCTTACAACTTTTTAATCGTATGCAAAGAAATTAGATAGTGCAGCAACTAACGAGACTACGAATCTTGAATGAAGTCCTTTTGTTAGGAAGTTCTACAGCGAGAAATTAGTCAGATCGCGGATATTTTGGATGATCCATTTTCACTAAAAACTCCTTTTATCTTTCAATTCTCTTCTTTTCTTAATACATATTCTAAAATAGTTTGATTGTATTTCTTTTTTCTTATGCTTCCAAATCCAACGTGACATGTATATTAACTCTTTATAGAGGCAAGTTGATCATATGTGCGCGCGTCCCTTTCTTTGCAAAGTAACTTTTAGGGTAATTTTTCGTTTTCTTTTTCTTTTTTTTTTTTTTTTCTAGGTGCTTCCTAACAATGTTAAATATTGGCTGGCTGCTCTCTTTATAGTATATATATATATATATATATTTTCTCAGGATCCAGACTCTCACATGTTAGCCCTCTCTCTTATATATGCAGAGAGGTAATTAATCCCCTCTCATTTATGATCTTCTCTCTAATGTATCTAACCTTTATCTTTCCCTTCTTAGCTCCTCTAATTCTTTCTCTACCTTCTCTCTCTCTCTCTCCAATATACATATCTTGATTGTCCAGTTCCAAGCTTCTCTCCCCTCCCTCCCTCTCTCTCTCTCTCTCTCTCTCTCGTACACTTAGTAATTATTAAGTTACTATGCATAACTAGAACCTCTTGTCTATAATTAGAGCAAATGTCTTGAGTTTAAGTTTGAGAAATGAAGTGTTGATATTTTGATTTTCATCTATATGGTCATTTGATATTCTTTTAGGCAAAACTTTTAACCCATTTGAGCCTTCATAGACCATAAAACTTATTTGTCCTTCTTTGGAAAAAAAAAATAATAATAAAACTAGAATGCTTATTCCATTGCCATTTTGCATTAGTTGAAATTTATATACATTATTTGCATCTACACTTTATTCCATCCCACTGCCATTTTAAAGGCAAAATGGGCAGCCGATTTGGTTTACAGTACCTGTAGGGCCATTACACAAAAGTAAAGCGACAATCATAATAACCTACATTGTTATTTAGTCAAACAAGTTGGATATATAGTCTATATTGGACATTATAACTCTTAATATTAAATAAGCTTAACTTATCCTCATAAGATTCAAGATGAAATAGTATTCATATATAGAGACTCATCAATTTCCTAGATATCTATCTTTTTCTCTCATCTAATTATGCATTTCCGCTCATGTTTGCTCACCAACCAAGCAACCTAACGACAACTATAGCTCCACATCGCCACAACCCTCTCCGGCCACCCCGAAGACGCTGGAAAAATCTTTAGCAAACAACCGTCCTCATTTTCAAGAGTCAAAATTACCCATAAATATAACTTTTTTATGGAAATTTCTTAACTTCCAAAAGAATTAACCAAATTTTCATACTTCTGTTTGTTTATTCATTTTTTTTTTTTTTCTGATAGAAGTCTTTAATGTGGGTAAAGATATCTTTTGAACTTTAGTTTTTAGAATTGTTTGTGTTGGCATAGAGAGCATGCTTCAAGGTCCATGACACCCAAGTTTCCTTTGCTGCATACTTCTGTTAAGTTCTCTGGGTTGCTTCTTCATGTGGATGAAACTAGCATTGAGTTGATATTCAGTCTGGGGATTGAATTTTTTGTAAACTCCAGGATTTGAATTTGACGTAAATTTAGAAATTTTAGAGAGTTGGGGAATTTAGATGTCCAAATTGGCTACAGGGCCGTGATACTCCTAGGTCACTGGGGCGAGGCTAGAGTCTCATAAAAAGAGATGGTTCCGAATTTTTAAAAAATTTATTAACAATAAAAATATATAAATAATATTTTAAACCAAAAAGGCTTCAAAATTTTAAAAAATTTATTAATCAAAAAATATTTAAATAATATTTTAAACAAATCAAAATTTAATAAATTTACGAAACTTCCTATTTTTTCCAACTACCACCTAATAGAATTTAGAATTTCTTACTTTAATTCTATTTATGCATGTTTTAGCTATTTCATGTTTAATGTATTAATTATTATTTTTTAGTTTAATTTAAACTTACAAAAAAAGACTTTTCAATTTTCTACTTTTAACTCTATCTATACATATCATAATTATCTCATATTTAACCTATTAATTATTATTTTTAATTTTATTTAAAATTTAGTGTTCTAAAAAAATAATTTTGAAATTCCTATTTAACAATATCTATGCATGTTATAATATCTCAAATTTAATGAGTTAGTTATTATTTTTTAATTTAATTTAAAATTCTATATACTAAGAAAACATTTTTGAATTTCTTACTCTAATTTTATCTCTACATGTCATAATTATTTCATATCTAATACTTTAGTTTTTATTTTTTAATTTTATTTAAAATTATATATACCAAAAAAATACTTTTGAACTTCCTAATTTAATTCTATCTATACACGACATAATTATCTATATTTAATGCATTAGTTACTATTTTTTAATTTTATTTAAAATTCTATAGATTAACAAAAGTTTTTGAACTTCATATTTTAACTTTATCTATACATGCTATAATTATCTCATATTTAATGCATTAGGTATTATTTTTTATTAAGTTTATTTAAAATTCTATCTTATATATGCCAAGAAAATACTTTTGAACTTTCTCTTTTAATTGTACCCATATATGTCACAATTATATGATATTTAATATATTAATTATTATTTTTAATTATATTTAATTTTTTTTATTTGAAAATCCTTAAAAAAAAAAAGTTTTTGAGATAAGGAGTTACATTTATTAGGCTTCCATTAAAATTTGGCCTAGAGGCTCCAAATTTTTAAACACGATCCTGATTGGCTATACAAATGATTATTTGAGTACAAATACCTGATGAAAATTGCAAGTATTTGTGGAATATTATAAATTATTTAGGGATTATTATTTGAATAAATAATTAGGGGGTATTATATGATATATTTTTAAGTATAAATAAATTTAAACAAATAATTATGAAACATAGATAATGGGGAATAGGTGGAGATTTGAGCTGCTTGAGAATATTCAAAAAATGGTGAAAATTATAGGGTTATGAAAATGGTGCGGTAAATCTTAATGGACAATGTTTCGCAAGCTGTTTCATCACATGAAATTGTTGTGTATTGGAATTATGAATAAACCATAAAATTTCCAAGTGCATGAATATGAAGGATTAAAGCTGTAAATCATATTCTAACACAATGCTACTGAATATTGTATGTTTTGAAACTATGAAACTGACTCCAACTTATATTTCGTAAATTTTCTTTAAGGTTGTATTTAGATGAAAAGATTTGCAAATGAAAAATGATAGATATTTAAAATTCTCCCATCTTGTCTGAATGTGATGGAAATAAAAGGAAAAATGCATAGAATGTCAAGAATAAAAAATAATTAAATTAAAAAATAAATATATTGATTAATATTTTTTATTGTATTATTTTTTTAATTCATTTAAATAAAAATATATGTTTAGAATTTTGTATTTTTTCTTTTTTCTTGCCTATTATTTTTTTCATCAAATTCTCACTTCAAACACATCTTAGATATCATACATTGAACTTTAGAAACCAATGTTTAGGAGGAGTCTCATGGGCTGTAGTGAAAAAATTCATATCATCAATGAATGGTTATGACTGAATTATATTTAATGTAATATGACTTTTTATATTCAATATTAATTATATTCTAACAAAATTTTTTAACTTTTATTTTTATTTTAAAATTAATTTTAATTAAATTAAATTAAAATCATTAGATTAAATATAATTCAATCATGACTGTCCATTAATATGAATTTTTCTATTATAGCCCCCTTGAACCCGTTTAGGAGCTATTGAGTTTTTATGCATTTGAAAGTGATAGGATTGATAATTACTAATGCATTAAGGGAGCATTTAAATTGGTTATATTAAAAATAAATGTTATTGATGGCCGGGATCACTAATAGGTAACAATTACCACAGTAATGTATTTTTTTTATAATATTTAAGTGTGAGCCTATTTGCACTTTATAAATAAATTTTTATATTTCAAGTTAATTTTTTTTCATTAAATAAAATTAAATAACTATTGTCAAAATAGAGTCTTGTATCTTTTAGAGTTAGGCGTAGGTTAAGACACCAGAATTTTAGATTATGATAACTTGTAAAAATCTTGGAATAAGTTTAGAAGTCTGCAATTAGAATAAGCCCGAAACAATTATTTCATGGGAAGCTCGCAAGAAGACTATTTTGAGCTGTGAGATGGTCACATGAAGGCCACATGATGAGTTATTCCACGAGGTATGTGATTTCAGTGCCCCAAGCTATTTTTTTAGAACTTTATGTGTCTGGACTTGTTCTATATGTAAACTAGGACGCACCCAGGATTTTTCATAGAGAGAATACTCATTAAAGATCAAGAGCTTGCAATAGGTTGTTGATTCTCTCATTTACTTAGCCAAAGTTTGATCGATCGTGCGTGACTAAAAGGAGTTCAAATATCTAAGGGATGAGGATTCAGTAACTTGTTGAGGATTCGATTTGTGTCTTCAAGGAATTAAAGAGCTTTCGCTTAAGACTTTGTGCATCAAGGAGTCAAGAAAAAAAGTTTAACAATTTCTAGAAGTCGATCTATTGAGAGGTTGAAATTTTTGTAACCAACATTTTCTTAGTGAAAGTTTATTTTGAGGTTTTTCCCTGTCCCTGTTACATCTGTGCTATCTTTATTTTCTATCTTTATTTTCTGTTATTTGGTGATTAGATTACAGTTATCTAGCATTCTAGAAATTTCAAATTGTTTTTGATTTCTTTATTTAGTTGTAATCCTAATAGATTTTGGATTAATATTTTTATTGGAAAGTTCTATTAAAGAAAATCTAATCCTTGTTTGTTTAGGATTAAGGTTAGTTATGAATTTTCCTATGTAGTTGAAAATTTTTCTAATCTGATTCCAAGTATTATACAATTAGACATAAGCCAAGGTGTCTTAGGTCTAAGCTTGAAAATAAAGAAAAAAAAAGATTCTTGAGGTTCATGGAAATAGAAAATTAGAGAACCTTATTCAATCTTATTTGAGATTGTATTCTTTGTGTACTCTAAAGGAACCTTCTCTTAAGGTTGAAGAGCAACAATTAAAGAGAGAAGAAGATCATATTCATTTATTATATTTCAAAGAAACATATCTTCGACCACTTATCCAATAATGCTTCACCTTCTATATGTACTGTGGTGATTCGAAAGAGTTCGAATTGTGTTATAGATTCAGTAAGGTGCCCTGGATCCAATTGGTCTTCAAGAATTTAAAGATTGTGTGTTTAACTTGGGATTAGTATATCGATGACAAGAGTGAATGTGTTAACAATATAGGTTCATGGATCAAAGTTATAACAAGGTTGAGCCTTTGTAGTGAAATGAAAAAACCAAGTTTCTTTCATCGTTTGAGTTTTTCTTCGTTAAAACTCTTGTGCATCATTTATTTTTCGAACTTGGTTGTTTGCTTGTTAGTAGGCCACTTGAATTTTCATCTTTCCTTTCTTCCCCCCCCCCGGGGAACTGTTCACTTCTTAGCCAGACAAAATAAGGGTCACCAAGTGACCAAAAATAATAATAGGAAAGGGAAAAATGAAGAAAACAAGATAATGAAAAGGAGTTGTGACAGTAGACTCGCAACAACACTGTCTTGGGTCTAGTTCTGCCCAGGTCAACACTGTCTTGGATCCCACTCTGCCCAAAAGAAAATTTGATCACTAACCTACTGAGACCAAACCTTAAGGTCTATAACAGAAAATAGCCCAAAATAATAAATAATCAAAACAAAATATCAGATATTATAACTAAATATATTTTTGTTGATGTAATGTTATTATCAAAACACTATAAGTATTTGTTCGTAAGAATTATCTTATTCCGTCAATAAATCATAGAATCATACTTCATCATAAATAAATTTTCACTAATTATAATATTGTCTTTTAGTGTCGAATTATTTGACAGGGCACATAGATTCGTACAACTTGGTTGGATTTTGCTATGGTACAATTTGTTGAGAAACTTTGCTTTTTAAATTCTTAATTCGACCCATCACTTTAATTAAAAGATACCTGCTAAATAAGGAGAGAGAACCTCTTATGTAGCCCATTATCGAACTGCTAAATGATTATTATCATTGTTTAAGCATTATGTCTATTGTGATAACTTTATGACAAAAACATGTATGATAAATTGAATTGTTACTTTATCACTTAATTTTACATTTTTTTTTTTTAGTGTTTCAACGTAAAATGTTCTCCTAAAAGAATAACTAACTCAAGAAAATAATGTATGTTAAAATAAATAGAATATAAGAAGAAAATTGTTAAATTACAATACTTCTAAATATATTAAGTAAGTGCCTCTTTCATCGGAAAATTGTGAAGAAAATAAATTTTTGGATTAAATATTTCATTTTAATGAACTAAAATTTAAAATTATAAATGTGCGAAATTTTACTCTAGGTGCAACTAAGTTTAACTGGGTTCGGCAATATATATAATTGAATTCTGCACTAAATGCAACTAAGGTGCAATAAAAATTCAACTATTTAGAAATTCATGTTTCCAATTTATTAAAGTAGAATTTTCTATCCATTTTATTTAAAAAAAATAAATGTGCTTGACATGTGCTTTAAATGTGCTTGAATCGTTAAATTTAAATCAATGGCCCTGAGTTACGTAATTATAAAAATATATAAATGTATTTGAACTATTAAATTTTAATCCAACAATCTTGAGTTTGTTGTCTCCAGTTGACTGAAAATTCTATCCCCACATTTTTTTTTTTTTTGCTAAGTAAGACTAGTATATATATTAATCGAGAAAATGTACAAAATATGCTAGGGCATACCCCTGCTCTGCCCCTGAACAGACTCAAGGACAGACTATAGTCAAGAGACTACACAAAAGAAAGCTCTATACAAGCCATTGTATCCTAAGTTAGCTAAAACAATCTTTTACTTAAAAAAATGCACAACAATTTGAACTAATCAGTATAAATTGTTAATCACCCCCCATTGTCTCCATAAGAACCGAGTGGATGATGAAGGAGATAAAGACTTCATTCTAATAAGTTTGGAGTTGGTATAATAGAGGCTTCCTTTGCTGCATTCCTAGCATCCACAACCTTATTATCAAAGATAACAACATTCCTGCATTTCCATATCTAATACTCTACAACTGATAAGAATAACTTATCTATAATACTCTCTAATGAATTGTCCTTAAAACAATTAAGAGCTCATTGTGTAATGCCTTCCCAGTCACTCAAATTACAAACAAAATTGCTCCTATCCTATATATCTTTCCATATCTAAAAGAAAATTATTAATAAACATTGAAAAAATAAGTGATCAAGAGTTTCAGTTCTATCCTTACACAAAACACATGCATCAAACCTGCAAATTCCATATTCCTTCAGTTTATTTAGCATATTGATTCTACATTGGATGGCCAGCCTCAAAATGAAACTCATTCGTGGGACATGACCTTTAAACCAGACTAATCTCATCCAATATCCTTCACATTCCCTTTAGCTCTCAGAATATCCAAGGCAAATTTAATTGAAAAACTATTGCTGTCGGCCTTCCAAACTATTCTGTCATTCAAGCTTGTGTCAGGTGGAGGGAGAGCTCTAGTTGCTTCTTTTAGCTCAATTACTTCCATTGAATAATTAAGGGGCCATTCCCATCTTCCATTTCTGATTATGGCAACAACTCTAACATTCATTTTTAATCATGAATCATAGATCACCCTGTTATTCACACTGTTACAGTTAACTCTAGAACTCATCCAATTGTCAAACCATAAAGATGGATCTCTGCCATTCACAATCTTATACCAGATATAATGTTTAAACACTGCCCTAAGTTGGAAAACTTTCTTCCATGTCCATGAACAATCTCCTGGAACCTTAAAGTACCATTTGGTTTGCAAGTCTATTTTTTGTTTTCTATTTCTTATTTTATGTGTTTTATGTTTTGAAAATTTCAAAACACAAAAAATAAAAAAACGATAAAAATGAATTTAGTTTGACATTTTTTATTTTTTCGTATCTTTAGATTTTTCTTATTTTGGTTAAAAATGTTCAAAATAACTTTTTTCATTTTTTATTTTATGTATAAACTTATTTTCTGTTTTCTAAAATAGATTTTGAAAACACAAGTGTCCAAATATACTTTGAATAGTTTTCCTTATTTCAAGAAACACAATAAAAAATGAGTTTAAAACAAGCACACTAAATGGCTCCTAACAATCTAGAAGTTGTTGGTCCCCAACAAATTAGCCTTGATTCATTTAATCCATGGTAAAGTGCTCTCAAGTTAGCAAATATTCCAAGTACATCTTCAATTCTTTATTCCATTCTTTGAAATTTTTTATGCTCAATCCACCTTCTTTGAAAGGAAGACAGCTTGCCCACATTACACTCATATTTCTTTCGATCGGTTAAAAGACTGGCTTTTGGCGGAGCCGCAACTTAAATTAATTTTTTGGAGCCGCCTCGGTTTCATTTTCTTCGAAACGTGTTTTAATGAGTAAATTCAACCTTAAAGTCTGCTCACGCACAGTATGTTTTGTTTTTTTAGACTTTGTTTATTTAAATATATATAAAATATTTTTGCGTAAAATAATATTTTAAGTACGTAAATAAATGTATCTTTAAAAAATTGAAATATTATTTAATCTATGAAAAACATATAAGAGAAAAATTATGAAATGAGAGGCCTTCTGCTACAAAATAAATGAATAAACAAGTTGAATTTCTGTAAAACAATTAATTTTCGGGATTAATGTGAATGAGCGTCTCAATAAGTAACTAATTTCTGCTATTTTTGGCCAATTGGTTATCTCTCCTAACCCAAAGGGTACACAAATCACCAACTTGCTTTCGGAGTTTAATTTTGATATACAAAAATGGGATCAAATAGCGACTATAACCCAATTTATGTGTAGTAGGAATTAAAAATTGGAAGAATTTTTTTTTTTAAATAAAACAATTAGAGTTATAATTATACTTTTTCAGAAAGAGAAAATAAGACAAATTTGTATGTTAATTTTCATCTATACTCGAAATTGGTGAAATATTGTCAATAGAATTAGGGTAATATGTCTAAACTAAAAATCAATTTGATAGACCCTTGCCACGTGTTTGCGCTAGTTACGTAAAAGAAGCCTCTCCACGACATCGAAAACTTTTATTTATTATTATTTTTTAAAAAACTTTTCTATAATTTTAAATATTATTTCAAACAAACACTGAGAAAGAAAAAAAGAAAAAGAAAAAATAGGTGTGTTTATTTAGGTAGAATCGAAATTATAAATCAAAAACTAAATTACCAAAATATTTTGATTATTTGAATAAAAAATTAAAAACAAACCAAATACTAAATTAAATATAATTGAATTAACTGGAGTAATTCGGTTCGGTTCTAGTTAAAACTAAATAACTTGAATTCTATTTATATGTGTAAGTATATATTTTTAATTTTCTCTTTTATAAATTTATTATTAAATTTTTTAAAATCGTATTACATATATAAATATACAAATTTAATTTGGTACAAAATTATTTTTTATATGTATTTATATTTAATTTCTCATTCGATTTTCGATTATCTTGGTCCTTCACATTTAAGAATTATGAAACTATTATTTGAATTTAAAAAAATAACTGAAACCAAATCAAAAATCGAATTAACCAAAATGTTTTATTTATTTTTTGATTGGATTCGATTTTAGGCATCCTAAGTAGAGTGATATTATTTTTTCTTCTAAATTTCTTTTAAACAAATCGCGCTAAGTAACTAAACAGTTGATCTCGGATTTTACATCTGGATGAGACTAGCATATTTCAAAGAAATTTACAGATTGCATACATATATGAGACAAATTGCATGCCAAACTCAAATCTCTCTCTCTCTCTCTCTCTCTATCAGTTGACCCACGTAACCGACCACAAATGACTTAAGCCACAGGGTCGTTGGCATTAACTGAAGAAGGCAGCTGGAAAATGCCAATGACGTACCCCACCCTTCCAAACCCCCCAGTATATATCCCTGTGTGACTCTCTCCTATTTCTCCAATCCAATCTCTCTCTCTCTCTCTCTCTCTCTCTCTCTATATATATATATATATATCTCTGCGTTGTTAAATATGGGGAAGAAGGTGGAGGTGGAGGAGCCAGAGAAGAAGGCACCAAGTCTAGGAGCAGCTGCAGGCAAGTGCAAGAAGAGGATCAGCGTCCAAGTAATGGTCCTCCCAGTCCGAGGAAGCATTAAGCGCAAAATCTTTGCTTCTATCTTCAATAATTTGAAGAAATATACGCTGCAACACTAGATTCATTTCCTCCTCAATTAATCCTCCCCAACACCAATTAATTGTTAATTAATTAACTGTCCTTTTGCTCCCTAGGCAGTGCTATCACTCATCCTGTAACTCCTGCTTACATATTTATATATACAGTATCATATGGCCTAAAAATGAGGGGTCACGTACGGGACAAGTAATCACAGCTTTGCATTTTGTCAAAACACATGGATTTGATCAACACTATTATCACCGCCAATTTTAACTGACCGCCGCTATTATTACGAGAAGGATTGTAGTTGTCGCTTTCTATTTCATTGTCAGCGTATGTTATCGTCAGTTTAAATGTAATTTTAAGAACTAAGATTGTATTTCAATCCTTAAATATATATGTACATACGAAAATTTATTGTCAAATGAACTTCTATATGCATTCACGAAGCAACTTTAAGATCCTAAAATCGAATTCAAATTCGGCATTCTTGATACGTTAATATCACTGAAACCCTCTTTTTATCGTTTCTGTAATAAGGAACGGAATATGAAAGTGATAATATCTGACGATAAAGAGGCCGTCATTTCCTTCTTTTGATATCTTTTATGCAAATTCTAGTAGCTAACCTATGAAGACCAGAGGGGTCTCTTGATTTGGATGTTTGAAGTTCACATTTGGAAGAGAGGATTTCCAATGGTTGGGAAACGTTACACCGTCTCACTCCACCTTGGCTGTATAGATTGTCATGTCGTTCATGACCCTTTGTTATTTATTTCTTCTAGGCAGAAAAGTACATAGATAAACATATACACGACGAGGTCAGGATTTAGAGTTGGTCTAAATTAAATAAAAAATTTAAATATGGAGTGAGTTGAGTTATAAAAAATTAAGTCGAATAAAGAATTTAAAAATAAAGTAAATTAAGTTATAAAAATTTTCGAGTGAATTATATTTGAACTAAAAAAAAATTAGTCCAAACTATCCAAATTATAGCCTTTGGACGGTTCAAGCCTCGGTCCAACCTGTATATATATATATATATATGATTAATATTAATTTTGCAAATGTATAATTATTATTTAGGACACAAATTATTGAGACTTCACCCCCAAAGGAAGAAGAAAAAAGAAAATGGAAAGGACTAGCGTTAAGGTTCACGTTCATATAAAAGTATGCATTTAATACTTCATATTTATTTTCACTTTTTTTTTTTAAACCATCTTTTCTACCTCCTATATGCACCCTTCAAATCTCCAATTCGAAAACATCCTCAAAGTTATCACAGTTCGTTTGGGAGTTTCCAACCAAGAAACATCGTGCTGATTAGAAAGTTAGACGTGCCGGCAGGAAGAATTTGATTGTGAAGTTTGGATGACATTCGTGGATGGTTCAAATCGATAATTCGTTTAGAGAAAAAAAAAATGTAACGGATAAATTAATGAAAGTATTTATATAAGTTTATTTCATGATTATAATTAAATCAAATTAATTTTTTATAAATAAATTATTTATTTTCATTTCTTTATTTAATCCAACTAAAAAATATTAATGAACAAATTTAAGATATACATAAATAAGGGGCTGATTTAAAATTTGTAATTAGTAAAAATAAAATTACATCTTTAAATTAAATAGGAGTAAAAGTAAAACTGAAAAAAAAAGTGAGAACAAAAATTTAATAATAATAAGATAAAAATAAAAATTATAAGTAATTAAATAAGAACAAAATCAATATAATCTGTGTGTAATTTTCTGAATCAGTAAAAATAATTATCCCCACGAATCCTTTAATCTGTCGCTCCTCGCACATAAAGGCTATATATGACCATCTTTACTATCTTTGGCAACTCAAACTTTTTCGTAAAAAATAATTGAAAAGTTTGATTTTATATAATTTTTTATTAAATTATATTTTTATATTATTTAGACATATTATTAATATTTTTAAAAATTTATGTGTTAAAAAGTATTAAAAATAAGGGTTAAAAACAAAATATACAGAATTACCAAAAACTACAATCTTAGATTATTATATCCATCGATTATCATAATCTACAAAATTATTTTCAAAATCAATAGTTGTGAAATAATATTTCCTTAATTTTGTAATCTTACGTGATATGTTTAGAATATTATATTTTATTAGGAATTTTTAAAAATTTCTAATTTTTTATTTTAATACATAAATTTTAAAATTGTAACTTCCATTAATTTTTATTATAATCTTTTACCTCTAAAAGACGCTTATAAACATTGCGTGGAGGGTAACCTATTTATTTTTTCCTCTTCTCTGTATAAAGCGTGGGGATGTTTCTAGCCCGGTTGCCGAGTCTTGAGTTTAGGTGAAGGTTCGTTGGCCAGTCTTGTCTGGTCTTGTCGCGCCAAATGAGAGCACGCAGCTGCCACAGTCTTGTCTGGTCGTGAAATAATATTTTTCATTTTGATAGTTTCACCCAATTATCAATTTCACAACTCTTAAGAATTAGTAAAATATGTATAATTTGAATATTCGAACACTTTGAAATATTATCAAAAATTAATTTCGAGTTATTTTAATTTAATTTAATAAAACACATGATGACAACAGACAAGCAGGGGAAAAAATATTTAAAAAATATGAAAATATATAGTTATTTGGTTTGAAATTACGAGGTATTTCATTAATAATTGAAAATTTTCTTTATTTAAAATATTTTTTTTAGAAAATATTATTTAGTTGATTTCTATTAACAGGAGAGCAAAGGATTTTTTTATTACTTTCTAAAAATAATATTTAAAAGTTTTGTCGAGTTATAAGTGACAAACCTATGTTGGGAGGCTAGACTTTTTTCTCATCTTTTCCTTAAGCTGCAATGCACCATCGAAGTGTGATGCTCCAAAAGAATCTTTCTAGCCAACAATTCTCAATTACAAAATTTGACACAACAAACTAGTATCACTACAAGAAAATTCGGAATTATCGACCGCCAAAAGCGGTCGTCTAAAGTCTCAAAGCGGTCGTCTATACTTTTGTCGACCGCCTGACGACCGCTAAATGGCGGTCGTAGATGCTGGGGTCGAGAAAAACTTTAGACGACCACTTAAAGGCGGTCGTCTAAAGTGTCGACTGCTAAAAACTTTTTGGCGACCGCTTGAAAGCAGTCGTCTAAAATCTTTAACGACCGTCTCGAAGCGGTCGTCTAAACATTTATCAACAACGGTCACCAAAAATAGAAACACAAAAAAAAGCTTTAACGACCGCTTAGAGGCGGTCGTCTATATATATATATATATATATTTAACAAAAATATGTTTCTTTCTGCTGAAATTAAAAAAAAAAACCTGTACATTCATGCAATAAAACTTATATATTAATTAAATCTGTTCATTCAAATATATTACAATAATATGAAATTATCTAACAAAATTCTAAAGTTTCATAAAATTTAAAATAATGATTACATTATTGTAAGAACCTGAATTTTTTTTTCTTAATTAAATTGCTTAAGTGTGGTCGTGATACTTGTTATAATAAAAATCTAGAAAATTGAGGATTTGAAAATTTTTGGAATTGGTTGGAAAGATTTTCGGATTTAATTTCACTCTATGTGGGAGTTTAATGTAGATTTCTAAAATTTTTATCCAAACACTTCTTAGCCCAATTACTTATTTGGTTCAAACCAAGACCATTAACCCATGGGTTAACCCTTTTCTTTGACTCACCTCAACTCACTTCAACTCACTTTATCACTCAATTAATTGATTCATGAACAGTTGCTCTAAATTATTTCCCGACAACTTCATTTCCATCTTCCATACACTCTCACCATCTTTCAAAATTATTTGACTAATTGGACAAAGAGAAGACCCACATTGATGACCTTAAAGCATCTTTTTCAAATTATTTAGCAAACAAGATTTAAAGTATTTTGTTTGAAAGCTAGCATGATTTAAAGCATTTGGTTAAATTGTCAAAAAGCTAGCATGATTGTTTAAATTTGTCAAAAAGTTAGCTTGATTCCCGGATCATGCCACCTCCATACATCTTCCCCAATGCTTTTCTTTAATGATATGGTTAGATAGTAAAAAAGTAAGCATGATTCTTGGATCATGCTACCAATTGTATAGGCATGATCTTACCTTAGTTGATTTTTTCTCCACTAATAATTTTCTCTACACTCCCTATAAATTGTGTGTCTTCCAAGAGAAGAAAAGAAGAGAGAAATAATAATAAATTATTGATTAGTGAGGCTGAAGATTTGGTGTTGCTTGGAGGAAGAAGAAAGGCTTGGAATTTTCCAATTTGGGTGGTGTTCAAAGCTAACTCATTTTTCCTTCTCAGACTTGGTCATTAATATCTTCATTGAGGTAGGATGATGAATCTCCTAAAATATATTTGATGCATTTTCTGGTTTGAAGTATGAAACTTAATTGTGATAAAAAATAAATACCCATATATTGGGGGTAGGGAAGCCAAAATTTTGACTAAAGTAACTCAGTATGCTGACAGCTCTCTATTTGTAACTTCTTATGTGCTTCTAACCCCTAAAACGGTGGAATTAGGCTTTGGCTAAAACATAAAAGTTGTAGCCCTTTCAGTTTTCTTTTCAACCCAAAAAGAATTGCATCAATCTGATTTGTGAGTCAAAAGTTATGCCCAAAATACTGAGCACGTGTAAAACTGTATTTTCTGGACAAACTGAATTCAAAGCTGTTTTTGTACCTTTAGACCTTAAAATTTTAAAAAGTGTAAAACATGAAAGTTGTAGGTCTTGAAGTCTAGTTTCTACAGATATAAAGTTTATAGATATTGGAGTCTTACTCTATTTTATATAAATTTTCTTTCAAGCTGCTATTCTGCTTAGCTTTAATTGATGCTTGTTTGGATTTGTTTAGAATATTATGTTTAAAGATTATTTAAATTTCCAATTTCCTTCTGTTAGTTATTGTCATGTTAATAATTTCTATTGATATGAAATTATTTTAAACTAGATATTAGGTATTATTTGACACTCTAATATTGATGATAATTGACTTAGATAATCAGTTTCATCATGGATAGTTAGATGACTTATTCAAACTAAAATGCTAGTATTTGATAAAATGCCCAAAAGAAACAATGGACTTGTTCTTTTCTCATTTGGTCTTTCTTAAATGAATTTGATTTATTTTTGGCATTATTTTGTCAACCTAGCAAGTTATATAATTATATTTTTATGATTAAGTGAATTTAATGAAACTCATTTAATACCTTCCTAAACATTGGGATAATTCTGTGGACATTTTGTGGATATCTTGAAGTCAAAAACCTATGATAAAGGTTTGGTTATAAATAAGATGATGATTGGAAATTTATTATCTTTATTATCTTTATATTCCATAAAATAATAAAATAAAAGGTAAAATGAGCAAAAACTGAGATTTGTAGCCAATGAGGTTCGAACTTGCGACTTTAAATCGCAATTAGGGTCGCCCACCCACTAAGCTACCAACCTCGGCCTAATTAATATACCATTAGAAATAATTTTATTCTTATCAAATTTGGTACGGTGAACTTGTCAAAACAATTAACTAAAATACTAATTTGTATTCTAAATTTTTTTTTACTTGCTAATTGTTAATTTACATATAGTGCCTACCTTTGTGATAATGATATTGATGACTATGTTAAATCTTTGATTTATTGAGAATTACTATTAAAGTATGGATATAGATAAAGTGCTTAAAAATATATTGCATGTGACTAAAAAAAATCTCACTTTTGATTCATCGCCCGGGAACATTGCCGGTTGTTATTAAAAATGTCTGATTTCCATACAAGGTACCCTTGGAATGTAAAAGGGTGAGAAGAAATTAAGGCACTTGGTGCTAAAACTGTTTTTGGCAATGGGGTGATGGGTGGGTAGAAATGGCCTTTTAGATGAAGATGGGAACATGCATTTTATTTGGGAGATGCTCCTTTCTGACCTGGCCAGTCAGGTAGCCGGTCGCGACGGCTAGGTTTTTGGTAGGTGACACCGTCGGTATGCATTGGATGCTAAGCCCGTAAAGTCACTGGCTCCCAAGGCTGGGGGTAGAGGAGGATAGGAGTATGATTATCTTAGGAGGATTTAGATTAAACTCCTTTACAAAATTTTACTGTGACCAGTAACCTCTCTTGTTATGTATGAATGATGTGTTGGAATTATTTAATTATATTAAATTCCTCTCGATTAATATTTTATAAATATATATATATATATATATATATATATATATGTATGAAACCTGTATCGCTACGGGGTTTGATCCCGAGACCTTGAAGATCTAAATCTGAGATCCCTACCACTGCGACACAGACTTCATTGTGGTATACACATCAGTATTTAACTATTTTACATGTAAGTAAAATAGTAGTTACGGTGACGGTTTCATCGAGCCGTTGTAAATATAATTTACATTATTCAGTTGAGATCTATTGAATTAATTGTTGCATAAATAGTATGCCACCTAAATACATTCATTTAATACAGTGTAGTATTACAACCACTGCATATAGGCACCTAGGAGATTCTGATTACTGGGTTTTAGTAGCTCACCCCTTGTGGGAATATTTTTTTCAGGATATTAAGCACATGAATACAGAAGATGAGCTGGAAAGAGATTAATTTCTCTTAAATATTCCATCAGAAGAGTTATCTATTTTTTTCTTCTTTCCTGCACAGAGCTGGAGGACTTTATTTTTGGTCTGTAATAATTGTTGGATGATTGTAATTATTAAGCATAGACATAATTTGCTTTTATTTGGTATGTAATGTTAATCGCGTGGTTGGGACACTTAGATGGCTCTGTAATATTTTTCTCTATCTTTATTTTGTGCCCTGTAGTTGAAATCCCATCAAATGGTTCAGTCCAATGACTTATAAATATTGTTTGGGATAATCATAGGATTTCGACTATCTTAAATTTTTCTTACGGGTCAACCCCAATTTGGAGGAAAACTCTGGGATGTGACAGCGTGTTATTATCATCTTATTTTTATACCTAACAAATAAATTCCAAGTCACCCCTGGGCATTCGGTTATGAAAATCCGGGGCGTGACAATTATCCTTAATTTTACAAAATACAATCAAAACAATGTTTTCGAGTGAGTGTCGACCTCAAAATCATAAGAGAACCCATCAAACCTGAAATTAACAAAAAAAATTAAATTAAATATGACTATAAAAATTATAATGAATGAATTCAAGTTTAAAATAATAAACAAAGCCACAAATGTAAATATTTAAATTTAATCAAATTAAAAGCATAAACTTCCCTGACCCTTTTTGGGCGATCTGTGACTCGGATTGAAGCCGCATTCATTCCCGCAGCTTTTACATGACTTAGACTCACTACGCGTTAGGTTCCATTCACAACGAATGCCATTTGCTCGATTTAAGCAACCAAATCTTGAGTTTGAGGTTCTAAGCCTTAAGTTTCAACTCGAACCTACCCAAGCCCTTTCCAGGCAATCTGTAACTTAAATTCAAGCCCGTTCATTCCGCAAGCTTCTAAATGACTTAAACTCGCTAGACGTTAAGTTCCATTAATAACGAATGCCGTTTGCTCAGTTTCAATAGTCAATTCCTAAGTTTGAAGATCTAAGCCTTAAGTTTCAACTCGAACTTACCCAAGGCCATTCCGAGTGATCCGTAGCTTGGATTTCCATGCAATTTATTCCTGTAAGTTTGAAATGGGTAGAACTCACTACTCGTCAAGTTTCATCCAGATTTGATAGTGCGTGCTCGGTTTGAGTAGTTAAGTCCTCCATAAACGTTTCTAAGTTTCAAGTTTTGAGTAGAACTTATTCAGAGCCATTTTGGGTGATCCATAGCTTGGATTCTCGCGTGGTTCATTCCTGGGAATCCAAATGGCTAGAACTCGCTTTTTGTCAAGTTTCGTCTAGATCAGATGACGCATGCTCGATTAGTTGGTTTTACTTAAAACCTATACATTCATACAATAAAACTTATATATTGATTAAACCTGTTCATTCAAATATATACTACAATAATATGAAATTATCTAACAAAATTCTAAAGTTTCATAAAATTTAAAATAATAATTACATTATCCTTAATTTTACAAAATATAATCAAAACAATGTCTTCGAGTGAGTGTCGACCTTAAAACCATAAGAAAACCCATCAAACTTGAAATTAACAAAAAATTGAATTAAATACGACTATAGAAATTATAATGAATGCACAATTCAAGTTTAAAATCATAAACAAAACCGCAAGTGTAAATATTTAAATTTAATCAAGCTCTAGCAGCAACTATATGTACATAAAGAGATTCTTTGCATGTCTCACACCCTCTGCCTTTAAAATTCTCTCCCCATTTACAAATAATTGCCATGTATTGATTCTCTATTCGCACTTTTCACCCTTTTGTATTGTATAGTTAGAAAAATATCGAACCTTGTACCCCTACCATACATGCTAAGTATAGATGCACTAAGGATGCTGCACAACAATGTTTGGTGCAAGATGCTAAGTATAGAGACCCCTCTCAACTAAGCAAGGTGCTGCATCCACATCTCTCCAGAAAGCCTGTGCAGTCAAACAAAACCCTCCAAACAATTCCATTGATCTCTCAGGATCTCCAGATAGCTTTCCCTCCAAATCAGTCAGTCACCTTGGGCATATAGAAAGATCCAAAAAACCTTCCAAAGGTACAGCCTCCATCTATGGCACCTCAAGGTCCCATATCTCCTATCCTTTACAAATTGGTGTCTAACACGAGGGGTCCTTTAGTGGTTTGACCCTAAAAGAAATTGGTTTAGAAGAGAAATCTACAATACATAATTATATCCATGCCACCTAATACTCTCATCCATCCCATTTAAAGTATTTTTCATAAAACATATGAGATATCTGAAGTCACTATCATCCAGATAGCAATATACTCACTATTTGCTCACCATATGTCCTAGGATCATATGTCCATATGTTCTTTCATAAGCTGGCCTACATAGCTTGATCCACCTACAAACAGCCGCTTTGGCATTAAATAATAATCATCTAGACAAAAAAATTTCTTCTGCTTGGAGTCAAAGCTTGAGACACTCTCTCCCCTTAATTTGGACCACCCTGATTCTCAGCCATAAATATCAGGAGATCTTCTGTCATCAATAGCACTACTAGATGGCCATATCCATCCAGCACAAGACCCATCAGTCCCATCCATCCACACCATTTAATAAAAAAAAAGAAATAAATTAAATAGTAAGCCCTTAGTGGTAACATTTTGGCCCAAAAAGAAAAGTTAAAGCAACCTGCTAGGTGCCCATATCCAATAAAAGTTAAAGACGACTAGAAACAAATACAGAAGCCCATGGAACATCCATCACGGAACCATGTTTTCCCATGATTCAGATAAAATAAACAGGTAAAAATGTACAGAAACTAAGATTCATAGATACCTGTTGGCTGTGAAGGTGATTTTCATGTTCAAGCTCGTCAATTTCCTCCTGAATTACAAACACATAAAAAACTGCATGGTTGAAAATGAAAAAAAAAAAAAAAAACTAGAAATAAGAATAACTTACTTGAAGTGCAAGAATGTGGGGTTGTGATTGTGCTAGTTCTTCCTCTCTTTGAGCTTGTTACCTAGCCAAAAGCTGTAAAAGGAAAGGTGAAAAGGTATTAAAAAGGCCATCATTATTTAATGTTCTCAGCCAAAGCTGCCTATATTTGAGCAAGAAGGGTATTTTGATTAAAAAATAAATAAAACCCAAAGGAATAACACATGAATGGAACTTCTATTGGTATGCAGCTTCAATGACCAAAACAGCTACACACTGCAACCTTAATGGGCAGCCCATAGTCAACTCAACAAATGCAAATCAACTTGCATTATAAAATATTATAAAATATTTTCTCAGTACAAGTCACTTTTCATATTATAAAATATGGGCAACGAGAAGCCTGTACTTTTAGTGCTTCCTCCTGCGCTTTGAGTTGTTCATTGTCCCAAGCGGCAACTAGCTCTGCATCATTTCTCTGTAGAAGTGTATGAGCTCAAACCTTGTAAGAGGCAAATTCAGTTTCTAGGCGGTTGATCTGCACAATATAAATTGGGAGGAAATGTAAGGAGAGATAACAGTTTAAGACATGAAAAAGAAGACTATAGAGAAGCAACTGTCCATTGTAGCATCGTTAGCCCCTGGTGCAGCCTCTGGGCATATGCACAGTGTACTTGGGCTTGTGACCTGATGAGGAGGAGGCTGGGAGCCGAGTAAACCTCTGAAATATCAGATAAAACTTAATTTATTTTTATTTGTAAACAACCACAAGGGTTTGGCCAAAGGCTTTGTTATGTGGCATTGAGTTGGACACCTCTACTGCCTTGGCACATCCTTTTAATCAGAAGGTTGTTGAGGGGCAATACTTTATTCAAGGCCTATCACTAGGAGCCAGGACTAGTTCAGATATCTTTTTTTTAACTCTAATCCCAATTTAATTTCAAGATATTCCCCTGGTAACCTCATTAAGGTACGGTCTCTCAATCTTCAAACCAAGTTAAATCACTACCGAGATAGTGCTCAACCTTTACAAACCCCAATTAGTCTGGACAATCAATACCACAATTAAAACTGCCATGACTAATTTTGTAGAAAAAATTAAAGACCATAAGACACTAAAATACAAAAAGCTGTAACTTAATCAAAATAATAATAATAATAATAACGATAATAATAACAAAGAACTGTACAAAAGGGGGAAAATTACTTTGTTAGTGGAATCAATGGATTCATTAAAAAGGGGACATAGATCTTGGCACATGAACCAATTTGATAGAATTTTCGTATATAGACCACATGCTTCTGATACTCGAAATAGTACATATTTTTGTCCTTAATTTCCTAACGCTGGTAAAAGAAGAAAACTGTGACCTAATTCTAAAATGCTTAGGTGTGTTAATAATTCTTTGATCACTATATAAAGCAAATGAGTATTTGTTAGTAAGGAAAGTTATCATGTCTAGAGAGTGGCATTTTGAAGGATGCTTTCTCTAGACATTTATGACATGCCAGTAGATAAGGAAACTTTGGTGGAGGCAATCATGTGTATGGGAGGAGGCTTTATCTTGTGGAACCTTCAACTCTATATAAAACTTCAGTATTGAGAGTTGGAAAGCTTTGTTAATCATATGCAGTTATTGTGGGCCATTTGGAGCACCAAAAAAACTCTAAGAAAACTCCAGAATTCTGTAACAAACTTTTTCCACCTAGAACTAAGTGAATTTATATAAATCTCTATAAATTTATATACATCTACAAATACCAACAAATTTTTACAAATCCCAATAAATTTTATACATATTCAAATAACTTTTCTACAAATCTCAATAAAATTTTTACAATTTTCAGAAAGTTTTGACAGAAAAGTTAAAAAGTTTCTGCCAAAATCCATTTGAACGGACAAAAATCCGTTTAAATGGAACTATTCAGAAAACTGAAACATTAATATGGATTTAATTTAACAATTTTAAGCAATATTTGATCAACAAAAAAATTCAACATAGCGATAATTTTTTTAATTTGAAAGACAATGAATTAATGTTATAACAGGAGATGCTTAAACCTTTTATATTTCAAAAAAAAAAGAATTAATACTAACCCTAATTGAAATTTACCTATAACTAAATTTAAACCTAATCTAATTTTAAAATGACTAAATAATCATAAAGATTAATCACAAAATAAATAAAGAATAGCCACCTATGTTGATCACAAAATGTACAAATTAACTAAAATATTAACCCTAAATTATACATTCAACAATTAAAAAAATAGAGAAAAACATAATCAATTTAATAAAAAAAAAAAGTAATCATTACTCAAAAACCCAAAATCCAATAATATTAGCTTCTAACAGTGAACATTAACTATCATAGTGAACAACAATGGCTCCAACAGTGAACAAAAGAAAATCATGAAGAACGGAAGCCAACCATGACTACTCACAGCACCCAACCAATGGACAATGAAAAACATAAAAACCCTCGGATTCATTCAGAATTTCTCAACAAAAATAATAGAAAGAAATTGTAAATAAAAAAATATACAAATGTGTGTGTGTAATCGAGTGAGTGTTACACAAAGAAAGAGAGAGATATATATATATATTGTCACATACAGAGAGCGAGAAAGAGAGAGCCTGCAGGTCAGAGTTGCTAAAAGAGGGGCGGTTGCGGCGCGGCGCGGCGGAGCTCGTCGGGTCTCAACCTTAGAAAAAGAGAGAAGACAGAGATGAGAGAGCGAGCGCCCCGTTCATTGGTGCTCGGCCAGTGACCGGAAGAGAAGATAAAGGGAGAGTGAATAAGGGAGAGAGTGTGCAGAGAGGGCTGGGCTGAGCGCGCTGGAGAAGAGGAAGAGGGAAAAAGAGAGGAGGGAAAGAAATTTGGGGAAAGAATTTCGTGTTTTAATAAGCCCTTTGACGACCGCCTACGAGCGGTCGAGGTTTGTTGCCAAGCAGTCGTTTTTTCAATCAAAATGACCGCCTAAAAGCGGTCGACCGTTGGTTCGGTCTCCTTTCCCCTCTTCTCTAGCAGTGTATCAAAGTTAAGTTATTTCCATTAAGATTTCAATATGGTAGCTGTTAAATATGAAGTTGTGAAATTTAATGAGAAGAATAATTTCAATTTATTGCACGTAAAAATACGTGATTTGTTAACCGAACATGATTTGCACAAAGTTTTGAAAGAAAAGGAAAAAGTCCATACAACGATGGCAAATGAAGAAAAGTTGGATTTCGATACTAAAGTATCAAGTGCAATCTAATTGTGCTTAAGCGATGAGGGATCATGAGAAATTATAGATGAGACAACCACGGTAAAATTATGGTTCAAATTAGAGAATTTGTATATGACAAAGCCTCTTACAAATAGGTTGTATCTCAAACAATGCCTTTACACCTTACATATGAAAAGAAGGTACACCTATTCAAAATCATCTTGATGAGTTCAATAAAATTTATATTGATCTAAAAATATTGATATTAAAATTAATGATGAAAATCAAGCCCTTATTTTATTATGTTCTCTACCTCCTTCATGTAAGCATTTTGTTACGACAATGCTTTATGGGAGGGATACTATCTTCATGGAGGATGTCAATCATCCTTATTATCAGAAGAATTGAGAGCAAACATGTTTGAAGATGGAGTTGAAAATTAGGCTAAGCATTTGATAGTTAAATGGAGAACATTAGAGAGAAGCGATCCTAGCAGTAGTAATAAAGGTCGATCTAGATCAAAATCCAAATCAAAAAAGGTTAAGTATTACTATTGCAAGAAGACAAGACATTATAAGAAAGACTGGCTAAAGCTCAAATGGAAAGAGAACAAGAAAGTTGCTAGTGTTACAGAAGAAAATTCAGATAAAGACGGAACTATTGTGCTAGTGGTAACGTTTATGGATCCTTAGATGACAAATATATTCTTGATTCGGGTTGTTTCTACCATATGTGTTGTAATTGGAATTGGTTCATGACATGCCAGTCATTTAATAGTGGTATAGTCTTGATAGGGAATAATGCATCTTGTAAAACCATAGGTATTTGAACAGTTTGAATCAAGATACTCGACGGTATTATCATAAAGTTGGCAAACGTCTGACACGTGCTATATTTGATAAGAAATCTTATCTCCCTTGGTACTTTCGACTTCAATGGCTATAAGTATACAACTGAAGAGGGAGTCATGCGAGTAACAAAATGAGTTTTGGTGGTCATGAAAGGGAAGTAACTAAAGACCTCTATGTACTTCAAAGCAATACAGTTCTTAGAGATGCAAGTATATCATCAGTAGCCAATTCAAATCATAACACTATGTACCTAATTATTAAATATGCATTTGGGGCATATGAGTGAGAGAGGCATGGCAGTGTGAGCAAACAAAGCTTGCTATGTCATTAGAGAACAGGAAAGTTAGACTTTTGTTAGCATTGCATTTTTAGAAAGCAATGTAGAGTCAAGTTTAGTAAATCCATTCACAAAATTAAATGTACACTAGACTCAATCCATTCC
Organism: Vitellaria paradoxa; assembly: GCA_019916065.1. Taxonomy (NCBI): domain Eukaryota; kingdom Viridiplantae; phylum Streptophyta; class Magnoliopsida; order Ericales; family Sapotaceae; genus Vitellaria; species Vitellaria paradoxa. The sequence goes on along the minus strand of CM034239.1, from coordinate 18,338,571 downwards.
AACATTTGGGCAAAACTAAATATACAATAAACTATATCCATTCTGACATTTAGGGTCTTTCTAGGGTTTCATTATAAGATGGATCAAGATATTTTTTGATTTTATTAATGACTACTTAAGAAAAGTCTAGATTTTTTTTCCAAAGCGTAAAGATGAAACATTTCTCAAGTTTAAACAGTAAAAGGCCATGATTGAGAAAAAATTAAGCATCTTAAGACTAAAAATGGTCTTGAGTTCTGTTCAAGAGACTTTGATAAGTTTGAAATAATAAAAGAATCGTGAGACAACATATGATTAAAAAAAAAAAAACTAGCAGAACGGTTGCAGCAGGAACGCAAGAATAGGACACTTTTGGAGGAGAGCTCATTGTTTGCTCTCTAATGGTGATTTGGGAAAAGACTTTTGGGCTGAAACAGTTTTCACAGCTTGCTACTTGGTGAATTGATCTCCATTAACTTCCATTAAGTGTAAGACTCCTGAAAAGATGTGGTCAGGTAATCTTGTTGACTATTCTAATTTAAGAATTTTTTGTTAGCCAACTTATGTACATGTTAATGAAGAAAAGCTCAAGCAGAAGCAAAAAAGTGCACTTTTCTAGGATATGGATCTTGGGTGCAAGGATATAGATTGTGGTGTCCTAATCTTAAGTCAACCCAAGTTTATTATCAGTAGAAATGTTACCTTGATGAATCAATTATGTTGCATCTGAGAAAATGAGTGTATTAATAAAGATAAAGACCTTGATATTAGAGAAAAAGTAGAGTTTGAAAGTGGGCATGCAAGATAATGTACTATTCCCAATGAGTCCGTTGAACAATATGAGCAACATACAAGAGCGAATGATGCACTGCCTAAAAACAGTACAATTTTGCCACCAATAGATAGAAGAGAATCATCAGATCACCTTTAAGGTGCAGTAATATTAATTTTGTTTTCGTTTCTTGTGCTTTGACTATGCAGAAACAATTAAGTTTTAAGAACTTATAAATATCATGGAATAGTCACAAGTAAGGAGTAACAGAATAGATTGTTGCTATGAATGAGGACATTAAGTCTCTTTGAAAGAATCAAACATGAGAGCTAGTGAAATTGCTAAAGGTAATAGGATTGTTGGGTTCATATGAATCTTAAAAGGGAAGAAGGAACGCAAGGAGCAGAAGATGCAAGGTACAAGGCATGCTTGGTGATAGAGGGTTATAATAAAAAGAAGGCATAGATTTCAATGAAGTATTCTCACCAGTATGAAGCATAGCTCTATTCGCTTGTTGCTTGCTATGGTTGTCATGTTTGATTTAGAGCTTAAAAAACTTGATATCAAGAAAACTTTCTTACATGGCGAGCTTAAAGAATGGATTTACATACATCAACCAAAAGGGTTTGTTATTTAAGGAAAGAACCGGTCTTAAAACATTTTTGTATGTCCTGAAGCAGTCACCTAGACAGTGGTACAAGTGGTTTGACATATTCATAATAGAGCGTGGCTACTCAAGGAGTAAGTATGACAATTGTGTCTATTTCAAAAAGCTCATAGATAGTTCTTTTGTGCATTTCTTATGGTATGTTGATGACATGCTTGCTACAAAGGACATGTCCAAGATCATTAGGTTGAAGGCCTAACCTAGTAGTGAGTCCGAAATGAAAGATTTAGATGCAGCGAAAGAAGATTTTAGGTACAGAAACTCACATGCATAGAAAAGTGGAAAAGTCGTACTTATCACAGAAAAACACATTAAGTACTTGAACGTTTTAGTATGCAAAACTTTCAAACTGTGAATATTTCACTTGTTGCTCATTTTAAGCTTTCAACAGTCATGTTACCATAGTCTAAAGAAGAAGAGATTGGCATGTCTCATGTGTTATACACTAGTGCAGTTAAAAGCCTTATGTATTTTATGGTATGTACGCATCCAAATATTTCCACATGCTGTCAATATTGTGTTGTAAATATGTGACCAACCCTATAAAGGCTCATTGTTAGAATGTAAAATGAATATTTCAATACTTAAGAGGCACTATAGGATGTTGGTTTAGTACCTGATAGTGGTACTAGTGGAAATAGTATAGCTATTGGGTTCGGTGGATTCAAATTATGCTGTTGATCTTAATAATAGAATATCTCTAATAAGGGATGTCTTCACTCTGTAATATATTGTGATAGCCAAAGTGTCGTACAGTTGACCAAAAATCAAATGTATCATGAGAGGACCAAACACATTAATGTTGAATACTTTATTTGAGACATTATATCTCGAAGGCATATTAGAATTTGAAAGATGGTGCAACAAATAATCTAGTTGATATATTGACTAAGCCAGTCCTATTCAGAAGTTTAAGCATTGCTTGGACTTGATTGGTGTTTATTGTATTTGAAAATCCCTCTAAGGCATTATGGGTAAGATATAAGATGATTGTGACTACTCACACATGAGCTTGAGGAGGAGAATTGTTTAGTCATAGGTGGCAAACCTATGTTGGGAGGCTTGACCTTTTTCTTAATCTTTTCTGTTTCTTAAACTACAATGCTTATCCAAGTGTGGTACTCCAAAAGGATCTTTTCTAGCCAAAAATTGGGTGGCCACATTTAGCTTTGTTGTTTCTTTTGCTCATGTATAAGTTGAGAGGATTGGAGAATGAGAAGATGTGTACGAGAAAAAAAAAAAAAGAAACACTAAAGGGTAGAAAGGTGTGTGACAGAAAGATCAAATATTTGTCTTAAAGAATGAGAACTATTCTAGGTATATCTTGTTTCAATTTTAGTATCAAAATATTTCGTGTCTTTCTCATTTTGTATTCTCTCTTTAAGATTGTAAAATACTTCTTGTGTTTTTGCCCACGGACATAGGCATTAAGTCGAATCACATAATTCATTGTACCATTGTGTGTTATAGTTATTCTTCATTTTTTATCATAATTATTTTTTTTTTACTCATTATCATATTAATTCTCAATTACAAAATTTGTCACAACAACTTTATCAACAAAAATAGACTTGAATTTTAGTTTAGTCACTCTTAGCTAATTATTAATGTAAGGACTCAAATATCTTTATATAATTTTACTTTCTAAATTAGAGATTATTTTATTTTATGAGGTTGTTTCGTATAAAAAAAGTAGTGAAATTTGATTTTGTTTTATGTTTTATACTATTAAATGTATGCTTTCCAAACCTAAAGACCCAATCATTTGCTCTCGAGGTTATACCAAATAATAATAATAATAGAATTATCAATTAGTAATTAGTTTACAGCCATAACTAAATTATAATACAATTTGTAAGAACTGAAAGAGAATGATCGTATCATTTTGATAATTTTCACCTTTCGGTAATTAAGTTGTCTACCGCCACAAGTAAACTAGTTCTTCCCTTTTCTCTATCGTATAGAACATTCCAAAGGAAGGTCCACAGGACCATTGTAGTATATTTAGGAAAACTTTGAGGTAAAGGATACAATAGTAATTTTATTTTTTTAATTTTTGGGAACAAAGGATATAATAGTAATTAATTTACTATATCTTAATCATAAATGAGTAGATTCTCCACTAATGCTAAGTATACACTATTTAGAAGTGTTTGAGATTGGGAATGCTTTTCCTTGTATTATTATTTAAACTTCCTATTATTACACTAATTAACTTAAATATTACTATATTCTTTTCTTAAATTAATTAGTAAACACAATAACACCATCAATGAATCAATAACTTCACTGACTACCGCCAAGTCTGTCACGAGGCAACTATAGGAAGAGGAAGAAGATAAAAAAGAAGAGGACGAGTGAGAGGGAAGAGATATAGAAGTACACTAACGAGATGAGAAGAGACATCTAAAGAAGACCTCACATTTTTCAAAAGTGACATATAACAACACTAGGACAAAAGTTGTAAAAAAATTATTTTTTAGCACTCATAGATTATAAAAATTAACGAAGCTCTGGTGTCATCCTATGGATTGGGGGGTGGCGATAGACATATTGTCAACTCAATGATACCGCAACTCAGAGCCATTGATCAAAATTTAACAGTTCAAATACATTTATATATTTTTTGGATCAAAATATGAAAATGTGCCTGAATCATTAAATTTTAGTACAAAGATTATGAGCTCGCAATTCTAAAAATACATAAATGGATTTGAACTGTTAAATTTTAATCTAATAGTCTCGAGTTTGTTGTCTCCAACAAACAAAAATTCTATTCCTACTTTTTTTTTTGGCTAAATAAGATTAGTATATATATTAATTAACAAAATGTACGAAATATGTCAGGGCATACCCCAACTCTACCCCTGATCAGACTCAAGGATAGATTATAGTCAAAAGACTACACAAAAAAAACAAAAAAGCTCTATACAAGCCATTATATCCAAAGTTAGCTAAAATAATCTTTTACCTAGAGAAAGATGCATAGTAATTTGAAACTGATCAGTGTCAACCTTTAATCAACCCCCATTGTCTCAATAAGAACTAAGTAAATGATGACGGAGATAAAAATTTCATTCCAATAAGTTTGGATCTAATAGTAGTGGAGGCTTTCTTTACTATATTCCTAGCATACCTTGTTCTCAAAGATAACTGCATTCCTCCATTTCCATATCTGGTACACCACAGTTGATAAGGATATCTTACTTATAATATTCTCCAATGAATTGTCTGTAAAACAATTGAGAGCCCATTGTATAGTGCATTTCCAGTCAGTCAAATTACAAACAAAATTGCTTATATCCAATACATCTTTTCATATCCGAAAGGAGAATGGACATTGAAAAAATTGTTAGATTTATATTTCTTTGGTGCCCTTGAAAGCATATTTTTGTAATGACATTTTATTTAATTTATTTTTCTGGTTATAATAAAACATTTATTTATTTAAGTATACATTATTGTCACTTATTTATAAAATATGTGATTTAAGTATTGGGCATAAGATACCAATACAAAAAGGTTTAAATCACAAGTTTTACATATTAAAGTAAATTCACAACTATTAATAAAACGGGCATTTCATTATGTTAAAGCTGTAATTTTTCTACTTTTTAATTAGGTGATTTATTTTGATCACTAAAGTAGTGACTTTGAGTAGGAAAAAAAGTTAGTATGTATATGTGATATACATATTGAAAGGACTATTGTAAATTATGATTTAGTTAACAAATGTCATTAATCATAATTTACTTAAACTTTAATAAACTTAATAAAACTTAATTTTGAGTTTATAATGGACTCATATTCATGAATTAAATTTATTTAAGTTATCACAGAGTGAGATCTTATAAATGGTCAAAATCTCGATAACTTGGAGATTTAATTTCATGAATTGTGGGAACATATACTTACAAGATGGAATCCATTTTTGACATGCTCACCTAAGCTATTTATCTTTTTGATTATTAAATCTGTGGCCACAATTTATTCAATAAATTTTTTATTGAATAACAATATTTATTTGCAAACTATTTACAAATATAGAAATATTGAGAATGATCAAATTTTGGATAAATAAAGACTTAGGGTTAAATATGTAATTAAGGGGCTTGACATTTAGTCTAGCTTGATTACGAGCTTATTATAATGGATGGTTAATTAAGTGGATATTATTGGTTTAAGACCAAAATTCATTTTATTAAAACATTTTATTAAAAGTTGTTTTAATTAAATGAATTTTAACATGGACTACTAGAATACAACCTAAGACTTTTAGTGGAATAGTCCTGGGTTAATTTAAAAGGTAATGGGTAGTCATGAGATGGCAAGGCCTAAAATCTTTTAAGTTAGAGCTAGGAATCATGAGCCTTCAGTCCCCAAGCTAGCTTAATTTTATCTTGATAGGTCAAGTCCAATTGGCTTATTATTTATAATTTATTTTATTTGTAAAATAAATTATAGATAATTAACATATATTTAGATGAGATGATATGGTTGAGATATATACTCTTAGATTGAGAGATTTTCTCAAGATACCATATCTTCTAAATACATTAGGATAATATATATAGATAAGATATATGTGAGAGTGGATAAAAGATAATCTCTAAAATTAGAAATCTTCTCTGATACAAACTCTGAATATATCTTTTATATATAGATAAGTCATGTGATTTGAATATGGTGAACACTCACATCCATCTAGAGAGAGAGAGTTGAGAATAGTTTGGAAGGCTAAATTGCTGAAAAGAAGAAGTTTCTGCTGTGCATCAGAAAAATTTTAAAAGAGTTCAACCTTCTAATCGAGGTATTTTTCTCAACTCTATACTATAAAAACCAACAAATAAGTGATCAAGAGTTTTAATTCTAACCATACACAAAACACATATATTAGAACTACAAATGTCATAGTCCTTCAGCTTGTTTAGCGTATTAATTCTACGTTGAATGGCCAGCCACAGAATGAAACTCATTAGTGGGACATGAACTTTGAACCAAACTAACCTAGTCCAATCCTTCGCATTCCCTTTAGCTCTCAGAATATCCAAGGCAGATTTAATTGAAAAACCAATGATGCTGGCCTTCCAAACTATTCTGTCATTCAAGCTAGTGTCAGGTGGTTTATGATTATGGCAACAACTCTAGCATCATTTCCTAATCCCGAATTATAAATCACCCTGCTATTCACACTGTTGCAAATAGGTCCAAAACTCATCCAACTATTAAGATGGATCTCTGTCATTCATAATCTTGTACTAGATAAAATGTTTGAACGTTGCCCTTAATTGCAAAACTTTCCTTCTTGTCCAAGAATAATCTCTTGGAACCCTAAGGTGCCATTTGATTTGGATGTTTATTTTTTGTTTTTGTTTTTACTTTTTATTTTTTATTTTATGTGTTCTATGTTTTGAAAATCCTAAAATACTAAATACAGAAAACACATTTGGTTTGACATTTTCTATTTTTCGTATTTTGAGATTTTCCTTATTTTAGGTTAAAAAATCTCTCAAAATGAATTTTTGTCATTTTACATTTCATGTGTGAACTCATTTTCTATTTTCTAAAATAAATTTTGAAACACAAATGATCAAATATGTTTTCAAGTTGTTTTCTTTATTTAAAAAAAAAATGACAAATAAACTCAAAATAAGTATACCAAATAACATCTAGTAGCCCAAAAGTTGTTGGTCCACAACAAATTAACCTTCATTCATTTAATCCATGGTGAAGTGCCATCAAGTTGACAAATATTTCGAATGCATCTTCCCATTGCTGCTTTATTCCATTCTTTGAAATCCTTGATGCCTAGTCCACCTTCTTTGAAAGGAAAGCATAACTTGCCCACGTTACACTTATGTTTCTTTCGTTCGGTTAGAAGACAGGGTTTTGGCAGAACCGCAACTTAAATTAATTTTTTTTTTTTTCGTAGCCGCCACGGTTCGATTTTCTCGGACAAGGAGGAAATAAATCCAACTGGTTTTAAGGAATAAATTCAACTTTAAAAAGTTTAATTTCTGTTAAAAAATTAATTTTCGGGATTAATGTGAATGAGCGTCTCAATAAGTAATCAAGTTCTGCTATTTTTGGTCAACTGGTTATCTCTGCTAACCCAAAGGGAAGTACAAAAATCACCAATTTGTTTGCGGAGTCTAATTATGATATACAAAAATGAGATCAAATAGAGGCCACACTACAAAAAATCACACAATTACCGACCAAAAATTTGATCGCTAAAGGGTATAATTTAGTCGGCCAAACATTTCCCGGCCAAATTTATTTGGTCGGTATTTGGTCGGCGAAGGCTCGTCGGGGAAACTTTTCCCGACCAAAACATTTGGTCGGCAAATGTAAAACCTTTTCCGACTAATTGGTCGGCAAAGAATTTTTAATGGGAAAAAATACAAAATCTTTTGCCGACCAATTGGTCGGTAATTCTTCACTTTTCCCGACCAATTGGTCGGCAATTATACACTTTCCCCGACCAATTGGTCGGCAAAAAGTTTAGAATTGAAAATTTAAATTAATTTAAAAAAATAAAAATTTAAATGTGGTGCCACGTAGCATTATTTGTTGACATGTCATCATGCCACATGGCACCTTAGTGTTGTGCCACGTGTCGATCTATGATTGTGCCACGTGTCGATCTATCATTATGCCACGTCGTCTCTATATTTTTGAGATTTTTGTTGCTGTTGGTGAGACTCGAACTTATGCCATCTCTTTGGAAGGTGGCGTGTTTGGCCACTAGGCCAAGCTTTCATTTGTATATATTTTACATATTTATATATATATTAAAAATTTTAACACTTTTAACACCAATTGGTCGAAAAAAGTTCCCTTAAATTTTATTATTTTTATTTAATTATTTTAACTTTCTTTGTAATAATTTTTTTACACTTTTCCCGACCAATTGGTCGGGAAAAGTTCCCTTAAATTTTTATTATTTTTATTTAATTATTTCAACTTTCTTTGTAATAATTTTTTTACACTTTTCCCGACCAATTGGTCGGGAAAAGTTCCCTTAAATTTTTATTTAATTATTTTAACTTTCTTTGTAATAATTTTTTTACACTTTTCCCGACCAATTGGTCGGGAAAAGTTCTCTTAAATTTTTATTATTTTTATTTAATTATTTTAACTCTCTTTGTAAAATTTTTTTACACATTTCCCGACCAATTGGTCGGGAAAAGTTCGCCTTTAGCGACCAAATTTATATTTGGTCGGAAAAGTTGCTCTTTAGCGACCAATTAGTCGGAAAAAGTTATCCTTTGGCGACTAACATTTTTTTGGTAGGGGAAAAGTGACTATTGGCGACTAAATTTATATTTGGTCGGGAAAAGTTACCTTTAACGACCAAATTTATATTTGGTCGGGAAAAATGGTCGCCGAAAGTGTGATTTGTTGTAGTGCCATAAACCTAGTTTATGTTTCAGAACGAAACGTACGTGCATGCATGCGGACCCCTATTTATGTGTAGTAGGAATTAAAAATTTGAAAGAATTTTTAAAAAAAAAAAACAATTAGAGTTATAATTATACCTTTTCGGAAAGAGAAAATGAGACAAATTTGCATGGGAATTTTCATCTATACTCTAAATTGGTGACACATTGTCAATAGAGTTAGGTATATATATGTTTACACTAAAACTCAATTTGATTGACTCTTGCTACGTGTTTGCATTAGTTATATAAAAGATATCGAAAACTTTCATTTATTATTATCTTTTTATAAAATTTTTTATAACTTTAAATATTATTTCAAACAAACACTGAAAAAAAAAAAAAAAAAGAAAAAAAAAAGATAATCTGTGTTTATTTTGGTAGAACGAAATTATAAATCAAAAATTAAATCACAAAAATATTTTGATTCTCTAAATAAAAAGTTAAAAACAACCGGGTACTGAATTAATCATAATTGAGTTAATTGAAATAATTCAGTTCAATTCTAGTTAAAATCAAATAACTGAAATTCTATTTATATGTATAAATAATGTTTTAAATTTTTGTGTTTTATAAATTTTTATTGTATTATCCAAAGTCGTGTTTCATATATAAATATACAAATTTAATTTAGTACAAACTAAAATTATTTTTTATATATTTATATTTAATTTCTCATTCGATGTTTGATTATCTTGATTCTTCACATTTAAGAATTACGAAACTTTCTTATGAATTTCAAAAAACCGCAATCAAATCAAAGATCGAATCAACCAAAATGTTTTATTTAATTTTAAATTGGATTCGATTTTAGGCATCCTAAGTAGAGTAATATTATTTTTTCTTTTAAACTAATCGCGAGTAGCTGAACCGTTGATCTCGGAGTATGTACATCGGGATGAGAGTAGCATATTTCAAAGAAATTAACGGATTACAACGAGTTGCGTGCCAACCTCAAATCTCTCTCTCTCTATCAGTTGGCCCATGTAACCGACCACGCAAGACTTGACTTTGAAAAGTGGAGCCACAGGTAATTGACATTAACTGACGAGGGCAGCTGGAAAATGCCAATGACATACCCCACCCTTCTAAATCCCCTATATATGTATATATATATATATTCTTGTGTGACCCTCTTCTTAGTCTCTCTCTCTCTCTCTCTGTGTCGTTAAATATGGAGAAGAAGGTGGAGGTGGAGGAGCTAGAGAAGAAGGCACCAAATCGAGAAGCAGCAGGAGGTAAGTGCAAGAAGAGGATCAGCGCACAAGTAATGGCTCCTCCAGTCCGAGGAAGCATTAAGCGCAAAATGTATGCTTCCATCTTCAATAATTTGAAGAAAATGAGATATACCCTACAACACTTGATTCATTTCCCCATCCGCAACACCAATTAATAGTTAATTATTTGGCCAACTTTTTGCTAGCCAGCGTTTCATCACTTATCTCTAACTCTTACTTACCTATGTATAAAATGTGTTTAGAGTTGTATAAAATTATAAAAATTAATATCTCATATTTTATACAGTGAGTAAAAAATTTAAATTTTATCATCTTATAATTCGTATTTATAGAGATTTATAGAGTTTTGTATTATTTTATTGAATATCAAACACACCCTATAATACCATACGGCCCAGAGATGTACAGGACAGGTAATCATATACATAGCTATGCCTCTTATCAAAACATATCGATATGATCACCACTATGTTATCACTACCAATGTTTAATTGACCGCCGCTACTAGCACGAGCACTATTGTAATGGTCACCTTCTATTTCATCGTCAGCTTGCCATCGTCAGTTCAAGTATAATTTTAAGACCCTATAGTTGTATTTCAATCCTTAAATATATATGTACATACGAGAACTTATTGTCAAATGATTTTTTATTTGCATTTAAGATACAACTTTAAGACCCTAAAATCGAATTCAAATTCGGCCCTCTTTTAACCGTTGTAGTAATGAAGAATGGAATACGGAAGTGTCAATTCCTAAAATAAGGAGATTGTCATTTCCTCCTTTTAATATCTTTTATATGCAAATTCTAGTAGCTAAGATTTTAGACCTATAAACACCAGATTAGGGGTCTCTTGATTTGGATGTTTTAAGTTTGAATTTGAAAGTGAGGACTTCTAATGGTTGAGCAACGTTACACCATCTCACTCATTGTCATGTTTTCATGACCCTTTTGTTATTTATTTTTTTTTTTGGGTAGAAAAATATAAATATATTATATGTATACACAATGACAAGTCAGGAATTTTTCTAATGTTCTAAATAAAATTTTTCTTAAGTATGAATTTTTCCTAAGTGTATATATACAAGTAAAATATAAGATACTGCAAAAAGAATAACAATAGTCAAAATTATATGTCGATATGAAAATTTCTTACACAAGACGATAGTCAAACTGATGTGATGAATTATAACAATCTTTTTTGTGGTCTCATGTTTGGAAACCTTTGTAAAATAACTTCATTTTCTACGGTATTGAATATTTCCTTTTCATCTATTTAAAAGTTAGAAAACAGTTCCAAGAAATTAGAAAACAGCTCCAAGAAATCTATAAGTCTAAAATAAATAAAATAATCATCTATTTAAAACCTGATGGGAAACATGAGAACACAAGAGATCAAAGTGCAGAGAAAAAAAAATACTTACATAAACACCACGGATAAATAAAAGAAACAGAAACTTATAGCTGACCAAACCCCAAAAAGAGAAGCTGAGATTGTGATTGGGACCTACCAAAGAATGTAAAAAAATTGGAATGAACAGTAAAATAGGACTAAAGGAAAATCAACCGATTGAGAAGTGACAAAATCAGATGTGTGAAGCCTACATTTTTTTTTTTCATAAGATGGGTTAATAAAACATGGCCGATCAATATAATGGGTCGGGTCAGACCCAATTTTAAGATGAGTCGGTCAATTCTTTTTTTTTTTTGAAGTTTCAAGTCTGGAGATCGCCACCTCTCGACTGGGTGTGGCTCCACTCCTGTTTATATAGGAATGAACTCAGAATTTGAGATTAGTCTGGGTTAAATAAAAAGTTTAATGATAGAGTAAGTTAGATTATAAAATTTAAATTGAATAAAATTTAAATTAAAGTTAACTGAATTATAAAAATTTTTAGGTGGGCTAAGGAAAAAAAAGAAATTGAATTAAAAAATATTTTTTTAGGCCAGGATATCCAAAGAGTTGGACAACTCAAACCTCGGTCCACCTGTATGTATGTATGATTAATATTCATTTTGCAAATGTATATCATTATTTAGGTTACAAATTCTTTGAAACTTCACCCCCAAAGAGAGAAAAAATTACGAAAATGGAAAGGACTAATATTATATTCAGGTACGTACAAAGTATGCATTTAATATTTCATATTTATTTTCACTTTTTTTTTAACATATTTTTTTAAAAATGTTGCGTTTAGAGCAATTTTTTCTAATATTTTTTACAACATTATAAAATGACGTTATTTTAGATAAAAAAAAAACTAAAAATCCCAAATCTAATACACTTTTTGCAAAGAAAATAAAACATCTCCAAAAAATAAAACATCTTTCACAAAATGTTTTGAGTGCAGGAAGTGTATTAAGTTTAGAATTTTTTTGTTTTCTTATTTTTTTTATCTAAAATGACGTCATTTTGAAATGTTAAAAAAAATTTGTTATAAACCTAACATTTCTCATTTTTCCCACCCTTTATTTTCACCCTTTAAATCTCCAATTCCAAAACATCCTCAAGGTTTCGCACAGTTAGTTTGGGAGTCTCCGACCGAGAAACATCGTGTTTATTAGAAAGTTAGACTTGCCGGCGGGAAGAATTTGATTGAGAAGTTTGGATAAAATTCGTGGATGGTTCAAATTAAATTAATAATTTATTAAGAGAAAAAATGTAGCGGATAAATGAAACTATTGTATAAGTTTATTTTATGATTATAATTAAATCAAATTAATTTTTTATAAATAAATTATTTATTTTCCTTTCTTTATTTAATCCAACTTAAAAATATTAATTCACAAATTATAATATACATAAACAAGGGATAATCCATAATTTATATTAGTAGGAATTAAATTATATTTTTAAATTAAAGAAGAGCAAAAGTAGGAAAATAAAAAAAAAAGAAAAAAAGTAGAAAAAAAAAGAAGCACTCAGTGGAGCAAGGGCGAGTTCAAGGTTTGAGTGATCTACTCAGTTACGAGTTCGAATCTCTTTACTCGGTAAGCCAGATAATTAAGTGAGGGACCGTAATAGTGAACACGCTAGTCTTCCTGAGAGTTTGTAGTTTGGGTGGATCTATAGGGCCCAACAGATCCTTTAATTAGTCAGTCCATGCATATAAGGCCATGACTATCTTTGGCAACTCAAACTTTTTCATAGAAAATAACAAAAAAGTTAGCCGTTTGATTTTATATAATTTTTTATAAAATTATATTTTTCATAATATGTAGACATGTCATCATATTTTTAAAAATTTATGTATTAAAAGTATTAAAATAAGATTAAAACAAAATCAATAGAGTTACCAAAACTATAATCTAAAATCTTCATACATATCAAATATCACAATCTACAAAATTATTTCAGGATCAATGGTCATAAA